>PVLD010004342.1:0-17270 GCA_004027595.1 Dinomys branickii
CAAAACTTGTTCTGGGTGGGGTTGAGTTTTGAGACTGCATTTTGTTCCTCTGTTTTCCCATTTTTGGGTATCAGATTCAAAATGTGGAGCTATAAATTCCACAGACAGTTCAGCAGGCGAAGGTCTGCTGCAGAGGCTGCTCCAATGGTTACTTCTCTTTGGGAGAATGTCCCTTAAGCTGTCTGCTGAGATTTCCGCTCCTGCTCCCTACCCCAAGACCTGGCCAGGGCGAATAAACAGCTGGCCACCCCAGGATTCTTGCAGATAGGCCACTCAGGTGTTCCTCCCTGGGTGGAGCTTCTTCCCCCCTCACAAAACCCGTTGGGGCGCCTAAGTAGGTCTTCCCACCTGGGAGATCCCGCAGTCCTTAAAGCTGCTTTGATGTCTCTCGCTGGGCTGAGCTTCTTCCCGATTCAGGAAAAACCGGTTAGAGCACGCACTTAACTCACCCTGTGATCGTGCAGACAGGAGTGCCGTTCAGATGTTTTTCCCTGGATGGAGATTTTCCCCGACTCAGAAATCCCGCTGGCCGGTCGCTGTTGCTCCAGTTCGTGCAGTGCTGGCTGCAGGGGTAGGGTTCTGAGCAGGATCCCAGAGCGCTGCCCGGTTTGGTGCAGTTTGTCCCAGTAGCGTGTTCTCTGTCGGGTTCAGGAGCTGAAGCCGTTCTTCCCTCCGCACTCGCTCTCTCGGCTGGTCATCTTCTTCCCGGAAGTCCTTATTTCTGTCTTCATATTGCTATATTACATTGTTTGGGTGGTAATCCTCTGGGAGGTTCTCTCTCTGCTGCCTACCTGGTCGCCATCTTCCCAGAAGTTCCTTCGGAAAAAACACTTTAATAAAGAATGTAAGTCTTGGGATCTCCGGGGAAAACCCAAGACACAGGCTTGAAGCTTGTCCTCTTACCAAAGTAGCACATGACGCTGCCAACACCAGAGACAGAGACGCCGTGAGCGAAACCAGCGTTTGTCCTGTCACTGTAGGCGCCTCGGGCCGTTTGCTCCTGGCATGTGCTTCGCTGCGGCTCTGAAGGTACTGTTCATGACACCCCTTCTGCGGAGCGGGTTCTGCATGCACCTGCCCTGCTACCTTTTGAGCTTGAGCAGCAGTGGCCAGTAGACGCTGTGCGGCTCTGGCGAGAGGTGACAGTGGACAAAGCCCCCAGGCCACTCTGCAGTGGGTTCTTGTATTTTTCCAGCATGGAGACTCTATTTTAATCATTTCTGCTATCACTGTTGTTATATACAATTGAACTACACACAGGCCTATTTTTCTGATTTTGAGAAGTTTAATAGCATAAATGTTCCTTTTTTGGAAACTGCATCTGGGATGACAGTGCAGAGCATTTACAGTTCACAGCCTAATGCCTTTTGACAACCTGGAATTCACTGAAATTTAGAATTTATTGTAAAATGAATCATGAGTTTCAGACAGTAATGGATAGCCAGGAATTATGGTATTTATCACGTCTTTTCAGACTTTCACTTGAAAATTGTTTTTCCTGGTTGTCCTATCTACTAATTCTTCACCAATTAATTCTTAGCTAATGCCTGCATAAATAGTGACAGAAAGCTGTACAATAATTTCATTAATTTTTTAAATTACCTAAAATTAACTTAGGATAAACGTTCTTTGTATTAAAGCAACCAAAGTACTGGATTTAAAAAGTGAGGTTTGAAGCCAGAAAACCCAATTTTAAGTTCTGCTTTTGTCATTTAACAGTTACATGACATTGTGAAAGTTACTTGGCTTCTAATGTTCTTCAACTGCAAAAGAACAACGATAAGACCTTCACTTGTGTTGTGGGGATAGAAAAAGAGGATACTTCATCAGAGTTATTTGCAAATTAGAAAACTATAGAAACATATTTTCTTACTAAACATGAAAATGATTTATTAAATAAGGGAGAAATGCAAAAACAATGAGATGTTTGATTTCAAAGACAATACCCAAAATTTCTGTGGCATAACAAAAGCAGAGGCCAGAATTGCTTTGACTGTGGCTGCTTTTCTTCTTTCCTGGATGGCCTTGCTGGCCTCTGATCTCAAAGCACGAGAAACTCCATGTCAGTCTATATGAGACTCCCAGAACCGCCATATTGCAGAAGTGAACCGCGGTAAACTGGAGAGAGGGAAAGTGCACAGGCAAGAGGCAGAGGAGCATTCGCCAAGGCGCCCCTCCTCGGGGGCGATGCGGGCACGCTCAGCTTCCTCCAGCACATTGTTATTTCATTTGGTCATTAGCTACACAGGCATAAATTAATGCTCAAACCGAGGCATAGCATCGTTATGATCCATGTGAGATTCCGTACTTTGGATCCTAAGCTATGACATTCTATCCTATTTCCAATGTAACCATTTTGTCATATTTATCCCTCTTTATAATGAAAAGTTTGCAATTGTGATTTATGATTTTGTTGGCATTTATTTTAAACTTTGAAAATCCTTAAGGATTCAAGGGGTGATAATGTGCCTTGAACTGAGGAATAGTATTAATTCGTTCTTGTTTGCAGACACATTTCTTATTCAGTCATCTATCAATTTGGCCTGTGGTTTTCACTACATGGAAAGCATCAATGTTGATATAATGATATTATCAATCTTTTTCCTTTTGGTTTTACTTTTAAAAGTATTTCTCTATTCCTAGATCATAAAGACTGTCTCATGAATTAACCTGTATTAACTTTATATTTTTCCTTTTCTACTTAAATCTTTATCTGGGAGCACCCCTAAAGTGGGAGTATACAGAAATACATTTTCATTTTTCTCCATATAATGGAGCAATTTTCTAATAACATATCAATTTAATAGTTTCCACTGATTTTGTCTAAATGCTTTAAGGTTTATTACATAGGTGTTTCTGGGTACTTCGTTTTCTTCTGTTGACCTCTTTATCTGATCTTGCACTAATAACACATTTTTATTATGCTGGCCTTATAGCACATTTTAAGATCTGGCAGGAAAGAAGGTCTCCTTATTTATAACTTCTTTTCAAGCAGCAGATAGCCATGGACTTTTACTCCTCTCTACAAATTTACTACAAGTTTAGTGAATTTCTCAAAGTGTCTAACTGGAATTGTAATTGAAAATGCATGGCATTTATAAATGGAACTGAAGAAAATCTATATCCTTTTAATGTAAAGTCATAAAGTCAAAGGGCATGAAATGTCACTCTGTTTATTTAGGTCATATTTCATGTCCTTTACTAGAATTTTAGAGGATGCTGAGAAAATGAATTGAAACATGAAAATAAAGCAAAAAAAGTGGACAGCACATACGTTCATTATCACATAGGGAGAAAGGCTGCCCAGGGCTGTTATGGGTGCAGTTCATTCTTTATTACTAAGAAAAGGCTGCAGATTAAGTGAAATTACATGTTTTGTTCAGCAGGTGAAAATAATTTTGTATCCGATGGAACAGATAATCCCAAAGATTTATGATATGGTCTGCTGGACATTAATTTTATAACTAAGTCAGCAATATCATCCTAATATCTCTCTGTTAAATCTTGCATAAATCTCTGACTTCTTAAATGGGTTTTTTGAACTGGTCATCACACCTTACTCTTTCCTTCAGTTATTCATGAGTTTTGCATGTTTGACCTATGTTGATTTTATATTACCATAAAAGTTATGATTTTGCTTCTTTTGAAAAGCACAATTTAGCAAGTTTCTTCATAAAGATATAGAGGTTACATATCCTAGGTTACTTTAACTCCTGGATACTTCAAGATGTTTTTATGGTTATGATAATATAACCTGTCTGCAAGTTTTGATTGATTATTGCTATTATAGAGAAGTGTTACTAAGTTTGTTAGCTGATGTAACCAGCAGCTTTGTTAAGTGCTTACATGGTTTCTAAATGATTACTTCTGAATTTTTTTAGCTGTTTTACACAGGAAATCATCATAATAGCAACTAATGAATAGCAATAAACTATCTGTACTACTAAATTTGAAAAGCTAGGTAAAATGAAAAAAAATCATAAAAAATTATTAAATGCAAAATGTAGACCTGATTGTACAAATATTTTCTTCACCTTGATTCTATTTTCAGTTTCTGACTCAATCACAGTTCATATTTATGGTATGCTTTCACATAAATTGTTTCATTTGATTTCTCTAAAACCCTATGAATTTTTATACCCATTATAAATTGAAGACAATAAATACTTAAAGGGTGAGATCATTGTGCAAAAAACATGGTAATTGTAGTGGATCCTTGTCAAAAGTCCAGCTGTTGTGTCTTGAAAACCTGTACAGGTCTTAGTGTGTTACATTAACTGATTTTAGAGCTAAGAAGAAGTCAGAAGACAAGAAAGCAAAAATGGGGAGTTGAAGTCCTCGAATCACTGATTCCTGCTGCTTTGCTGTTGCTTAGATGCTCACTTCATATTCTTTGTCCATTCAATACACTTAGTGATTTTAACCAGTGATATTCTGAGTGAATATCAGAAAGAGCATTACACGGCGTGGATAGGATAGAACCTCCCTGTGGAAAGCAGAATTTTTAAAGGCTTCTCCTAGCTAAATTAAAAATTTCAAAATTATAGTTGGCAATATAATATTTGAATTCAAAGTAACTAGAGTTCCTCTTCCTGATAATTTATAAAAATCAGTTGTGAAATTTTTATTTATTGTTTAATCTTGTAAAGCAAAAATATAACAATCTCCATTTAAAGATACTAAATTCTCACCTATTCATTCTCACCTAACTCCAAAGCTAACAAATGTTATCTTGGTCCATATCTTGTCACATGTTTCTCCAGCACATGTGACTGGTGTTTACACATGATGCATATGATACACGTATGTCATACACACAACACATAAAATTATGTTGTCATGATCGCTATAATTGGTACATTGGTTACATACTCTATAACCAATTTTTCTTACGTAAAACTTCCTAACAAATGCCTGTTACCTAAATTAATTAATAGAAATATAATTTTTAATGATATGCAATATTACATAACTTACTCCATCATCCTCCTGTTGATGGGTATAAATTCTAATTACTTAGAAGGGAGTTAACAAACTGTCTTGGTTACTTTTTCCTTGTTGCTGAGACAAAAAACCCGACGCCCAAAATGAAGGAAGGAAAGGTTTATTTAGCTTACAGTTTGTGGAGGTTTCAGTCCATACTTGGCTGGTTCTGAGGCACAGTGGCACATGGCAGAGGGCAACAGTTCATGGCTGCGGTACACAGCAAAGTATCAAGCGCAAGAAGGGAGGAATGGCAGCCAACAACCTCTTTCTCTCTCTTACATATACAAACTATCCGCCCTAGGGTATAGCTCTCATACCCATAATCCCAGCATTGGATCCTGGATCAGTCATAAACTCTAAAAGCCACCAAATAACTGCATGAGGATTTGGGGGGACATGCAGACACAAACCATAACATAAACTATAGCCTCTTTGGCCAAATCTGGCCTGCTCCATGTTTCTGTAAATAACATTTTCTTGGAACACAGTCATGGTTTTTTCACCTACAGACATCACAGTCTGGTTCACCCTATGTCAGTGAAGTCAAGCTGTCACACAGATCATATGGTCCAAAAAGCTTCAGATATTTTCTATGTGATCCTTTACATAAAAGGTTTGTTACATTTGGCTTAGAGATTTTGCCACCATCACAATAAAATTGCTTGAACATATATCCTTGTGTTTTGGGACTTTAGTTTCTTTATTATCTTATTTCTATATTATCAAATAGATCACTACCAGAAGATAGGATTTTAGGGTCAAAGATTTACATATTTTGTATTTCGATAGAAAGTCCTCTGCTTCATTATGAGAAGATGTCAGCAAGTGAAAGTTGGACCTGCAGCTTTATATGAAGCTTATTTTTCTGTCTTTGTTGGCTTTGGATGTCATCATTACATATTCTCACCAATTTATTGAGTAAAAACATGGCATCTCACTGCTGTTTGTTTTGTATTTTCTTTTCAGTTAAAACAGCTCTTGCATCTGACGAGATCAGGTGCATTCAGGGTGATATGGCTGTAGTACCTCTTGCATCTTAAAAATATTTCCCTTGTGTGTTGCAAATAATTTTCTAGTCTATTATTCGATTTTTACCTGGCATCATGTCTTTTGCCATACATTTGTTTTTAATATAATTCTTTTAAATGAATTACAGTAGATGGTTCTGTGCTTTTCCCCTATTCCCCTGTCATGTCATTTTCCTACTTAAAATGCTCACAGCAAGTAAGACCGATCATAGCAAAAGCTGGGTCACGTGTTAACAGGCTAACTATACTCACATGTGATTTTATTTTTGCCGCCCTTGGATCCAGAAAGGGAGATCAATTTTTCATTGGGGAAAAATGTGAGCATTCATTAGGAGACTTGTTTATTTAGACTCTAGAGGACAAAGCCAGGTTCCTGTCACTGATAAGCAGCTTCTAAGATCTACTGAGATTGGGTTTCCCAGTGCAGGAAGTATACTGGATTGTCAACTAATTTGATAGACAAACAATACTGTTTTCACATAAGCATGCCCCATACAATATTTAGTAATGCCTATAATAAATTAGGATTCATTGTTACCTGAAATTCAAATATAATTGAACATCCTGTGTTTTACCTGGCAGCCCTTGTGTAAAGGGTATGATCATTTGCTAAGTCAAGTGGCCTCATTCATAGAAAAGTTTGGTGTTGACCTATACTTCCTTCAGAGGGTGTAAGACATATCCTTGTCTCTTATTGGTGGGTATTATTCCTAAAGGTTTATAAATGTTGTCCCCAAAATATAAAAAGAATCAGAACTTGTACTTGAAATATCTTTTGCATCTAATATATTTGAAATACTTCACTTCTTCAAACAGAAAATTCAACCTCTCAAATAATGCTAAGGAAGCACTCTCAAACTCAAACTTTTAATACATGGTACAAATAATCACTTTTAAATCCATTTTTTGTTTTTTACAATTATCAAACCTGTAATGAACACTCAAAAATCATCCTCTGGGAACCATTATGAAGACTTCCGGCTAGAGCACACTCACCACCCTGGGACCCTCCAGGGTCCCCTCATGGCAGTTGGTAATAATGCCCACTCTTCTCTGAGGCTTTTGGGATTCTCTATCTCACTTTTTCTCTACTCTTTTTGATGTTGTTGTTTAATTTTAAATATTTAAATATCTAATAAAAGGTTAATTCATTATTTTTACATGTTATATAACTGTGAAGTTGTCATTGGAACAGAAATGAAATTTTTAAAGCATATTCTGCCCATTATAGTACTTATTATGTATTTATAATGCATCAGGTACTGGAAATACATATTAATATGTGTGTGTGTGTGTGTGTGTGTGTGTGTGTGTGTATATATATATATATAATGTATAACCATAATCTTTGCAACCCTGCACTAATCCCTTAATATTATTTTAAATATTTATATTTGTTTAATCCCTTAATACATATAAAGAAGCTCGGAGACATTGAGTAGATTATTCAAAAACACCAGTTGGTAACTGGAAAAGGTGATAAAAACCATACGAAGTCCATGTTTTTATATGTTCTCCCTACTCCCTTAAATAATGCTGTGCAGTAGATACCATTCCCAAAAATCTATCCCTTTGCTCCATTTGACGTAAGTGAAGAAACTCAAACACTCCCTTCCCAGCCTCCACGCATGAGGGAAACTCCTGTGGCACAGTTCTGTCCAGAGAAGCTTAAGCCTGTGAGACTTCCGGAAAAATCTGTTTTGTTGATCAAAGACACCAAGCTGAGCCAGTCCTTTTCCTGCATCAAATCTGAGATCACAGATTTGGTGACAGGAGATGTCACCCTGTGCTCTCACTATATGGGAAAGGCCAAGCAACCAGAATAAATGCTTCCCAATCCCGATATTGGCTGTTGAGCCTCTGAAACAAGAAGAGCAGAACCTACCTCCTGACCTCCTGTTAGGCAACGGTAAAAATACTTATTTAGCTACAGTCTGCCAAGATGTGAATTCTCTTTTTGTATACATGATTTAGGTGCTAATAATTCTCAGTAGGTTCAAATTTGGTCATCATGTGTTGGAGGCAGGAGATCAGGGCAGGGGAAGCTGGATGAGCAATCAGGCAGGACTTGTTCTGGAGATCTGTCGAATCACAGGTGGGATGCATGCTCAGCCCTTTGTGAGACAACCTGTACTTGTCACGGGAAGAGATACAAAGACCATGCCAGTAACCTAAGGGCTGCTGGGAGCCCTTTCACTGGCCTGCCCTGCCCTCTGTCTTCTTTGCCTCCTTTAAGTGACCCACACGTTGCTGTGCAGAGCACACTTCTTTTCCTTCTTTTTGTACTTTTGATCTTACCTTTAATATCTTTAATAGATGTAAACACTCTACCTCCTTCAGTTGTCCTTCCCAGATCTTTGAACAGAACATCCAGAGCCTGAAAATGACCACTGGACACTTGAGTCTGATAGTACATTGGATGTGCACACTTCTGTACTCACCAGCAGACATCATCACCATCTAGCCCTTGTAAGCACTAGGTGTGGGAGCGATCCACACCCATCTCACACAACCATGGTTAAAAAACACTGGTGGTACAGTTAAGACTCAAACCTTTGTTTTTGGAATGTTGATTTTAGGTTTCTTTTGCTTACATATGCAGAAATATTGATATGATATTGAGATAACAGTTTTTTTTTCAATTTTAAAGTATGCATTTAACACAAAATTTCCAGTTTTCAGAGATGAATAGTCATTTTTTTCCCTTTTTGGTACCAGAGATAAACTGAACTCAGGACCTTGTGCTTTCCAAGCAGGCGCTTATGCCACTGAGCTACTTCCCTAGCTCTGACCAATCATTTTATAAGGAAGGTTCAATCATCCCAAAAGTCATAGTGCTTGAATTTCTGAGCACATTAAAATGGTTTATGGATTTTGATTTTTATGTACAGCAAGTTGTGTTCTCTGCCACTGAGAAATGATGTAAAATAAACACTGAAATTCAAAGAGTATTTTAAAAACATGAAAGTACAAACAATTTTATGTTACAAATGTCAACAAATAGAATATGATGGTAGCAATCATGTTTCAAACTGGGCATGGTGGCACACGCCTAAATTGGGTATGGTGGTGCACACCTAAACAGGGCACGGTGGCGCATGCCTGTAATCCCAGCATGGGAGGGTGAGGCAGGAGGAGTGTTTCTAGTTCAAGAACAGCCTGGGCTAAAAAGTGAGCTCAAGGTCAGCCTGAACTGCATAGCAAGACCTTGTGTCAAAACGACAAAAAATAGTCACAATTCACATAGACCAAGGAGGGAATATGTGATGCTGGAGAATTTCACATCTGTTTTATTCTGAGTTTATAATATGTGGTAGCTGGCAATCCTTCTTCATACACAGTCTTTCAGCAGAGGAAAATAAAAATAAGTTGTCATTTAAGAAAGTATTATAGAAAAGGAAAAAGATTTGGGAAAGGGCTGCATAACAATACATTGTAGAAAGGCATCACAAAATCAAAGATCACAAATGAGCTGATCTAGGTAACTGCCCATTTGCCACAGTCTTAATAGGATAAATCCCTCCAGGCTCTGAAAAGATAATGAGCATGCCAATTATTTTGGGGGGCTTGGGAGTAGGACAAGGAATCGCTGCTGTTTTCAGATATAATAATGAGAAGCAGAACAACTCATAAATGTCATCCTCAAGCAGTGGCTTTTATTTGAGCAAAGAGATGTTAATCACAGGTGACTCTTGCCAGTGGCCTCCAATCACTGGAGTCAGTTCAGGTATGATGCTCTCAAATCAAATCTGATGGAAATGAGGTAGCACAGAAATGTTTGCAGCAGTCACAAATCTTTTGATTTCTAAATCAGCTGTCTATTGTCCTTATAGGCATACATTTACTATACTATTAGAGCAAAGTAACTCAAATAGATGCTACAGGTAGAGGAAGATGACAGTGGTTCATGACCATGTGATGCTATGCAGTAGGTCTTCTGACATAATCATAATTGCTATTTATTTTGTACATTAAGAATAATTTTGTCATAGCTGAATCTTGGAAACAACCCAAATGTCCATCAACAGGAATGGATACAAAGATGTAGTGTTTTTATACAGTGGAGAAAGATAAACTCGAGGCTTTTAAAGGTAAATGGATGCAACTAGAGACCATACTCATAAGTGAAATAAATCAGACTCATATGTGTAAACATTGCATTATCTCCCTAGTGTAAGAACCTGAAAGAGTAAATACTATCCAAAAGGTGCAATAGATATGGTGGAAAGGAAAGAAACTGTTCAAAAGGAAAGAGCAACTAAGATGGGGGAAAGGAGAAAGAAAGAAAGAAGGAAGGGAAAAATATATATGCAAGACAGCTAAGATAATTGTAATACTAATTTCTATTGGTTTATTGAAAGGAAAAGTTAAAGGCTAATTGTTTGATCAATTTTGCATGCCTATATCTGGTAACCAGAACAACTACTTTGAAGGTAACAATATTCAATACAACAACCATTGATAATTTCCTATCATCTTGTTTTGAAATTCTGCATCATTTTTATTATTTTTTATTCTCTTTAAAATAAAAAAGAATACTTTTCAGGTACAAACCCACAATTGCATTCTCTTCATGTCTATTCAAATTTAGAGGAAGTTAACACAGGAATTTGATCACATCATTTACTTTTTTAGTTGTTGCTTATCTTGCACCTTTAATTTTTTATTAAAAAATAGGAGAATCTATAAAGATGTTGAAGGAAGAAAACAGTAAATGTTCACTCTATGTTTATTAAAATATTAGCATTTACCCCTCTTCCTTTAGTTCTCTCCCTTCCTACCTCCTCCCTCCCTTCATCCCTCCCTCTCTCACTCCCTCCCTTCCTTGCTTTTCTGTTAATCTTACTGATTTATAATAATATATGCATTCTTATATAAAGTATGTGTTGAACCGTTGAAAGTTACTGACACCATGACAATTTCACCCCTCTATAGCACATTTTCTAAGAATATAGGCTTTCTATATAACCCTCTGTATTGCTTTCACATGTCCTTGTTGAAATTTCATATTTGTCTCAAAATGTTTTTAAAATTTGTATTAGCTAGCGGAGGTGGCACACACCTGTAATCCCAGCACTCTGGAAGCTGAAGCAAGAGGATCACTGCAAGTCTGAGGCCAGCCTGGGCCTCGTAGTGAGTTCAAGGTCAGCCTGAATTATATAGCAAGATCCTGTCTCAAAAAGACAAAAAAAAAAATCTATGTTTTAAATCTAAATGAAATAATTCACACACTGCATTACAGATTCTAAAACATCCTTCTTATATCATGCTTTGTATTTTATGTTCACCTACTCTTTATTAGATTCAAGTTAAATATTTTGTTTAAGAACCTGAAAGAGCAAACATTGCTTTGGCATAATACTTTGAGATCAAAGTGAGTATCTTGTTTCTTCAAAGACATTTTACTAAAAGGCTTTCTGTTGATTGATGATATCTGTCTGAATCACATTTGGTCACTGTTATGGTTGCGTCCAGATGTCCCTCTAAAACCTCATGCAGTCATCCGTGGGGCTTTTTGGAGATGGCTAGATCTGGAGTGTGTGACGCTGGGATCAAAGATGTGGTGCTGGGATTGATTCACACTGCGCTGCTAGGATTAAGAGTGTGAGTCCTACCTGCCCCAAGGGTGGATGGCCTGGATAAAATATAAGAGACAGAGAGGGCAGTTGCCCTGTGGCTTGCTGCTTCGCTGCTTTGCTGCTTTGCTTCCTTCTCTGTGATGCCCCTGTGCCACACCCTGTCTTGGAGCCAGACAACTCTGAACTGAAACCTGCACAAACTGTGAGCCAAGTAAACCTTTCCTCCCTTAACTTTGGTGTCAGGTATTTCTTCTCAGCAATGAGAAAAGTAACTAAGACAGTTACAATTTGCCATCGTAAAGCACTGATCTTTTTACTGTGTTTATTAATGAATGATCTTCTTTAAGGCACTTCACCTTTACTTCTTCTATTTTTCTCTCTCCCCCTTTTTATTATTATAGATTTATGTTCAGTATGATTTAGTCCATTGCCATCATTATTCTTTTTAATGCTCAAATTGTCCCATTTTGGCAGGTGGAAGACTTTTCATCATGGCCTCTGTTATTCTTTTGACATGACCCTGTTAGTCTTTCAAAACTGTCTTGCTTTAAGGCATGACAAAATATTCCAGAATTAACTGTTAACTTTCTTGCCTTGGACTTGGAGTGAGACTTTTCTCCAAGAAACCTGCTTTCTTTTAGTACAGTCTCACCTCTATGTGCTGCAGCCGCTCTGAGTAAGCAGAGTGGACACTTGTTTAGTGATTGCCGAGGACGTCGAGACTCATGGCGCACACCCAGAGCGCATCTCGTGATCCAAAGAGCACGGATGGGAGGCTGCTCTGTTCACAGTGGTTTGGGTGAGACGGTGTCAGCGTTGCTATGTAAGATTTGTATGATGTGAATTTCTCCCCAGTGCCAAAGGAGGAAAAACCCTGGGTTTCTTACTGGTCTGTGCAGAAATGGGGCAAATAAGGAGAGGGAGGAACGAGGGATGTCAGGAAAAGTCGGTATGAAACTTCTTTGTATGGGCCTGTGAGGTGGGTCAGTTACTTGATGCTGTTAGTGCCGCCTTTTCTTCCAGGGAACACGGTCGCATGTCGAGTGAGAACACAAGGAGTCTTGTGATCCGCGGGGAGGCTTAGAAAGACACACCGCTGTCACGGAGCACACTGTTGCCTGGCATTTTCAAACTGTTACTAAACCAATGGTCAACAGAACCATCACTTTACATTCTGTTTATAAAATCAGCTTTAGAAAGTTCTGTGGTTTCCTAATACCAGAAGCTCATCAGAGAGTCAAAAGATTTTAAACTTATCTCACAATCAGCACCATAAGACCATGCTCAGAACCTTTCATATTTCAGATGAAATGTTAGATTATAGAAGCCCGTCACTAAATTTAATTCACAGAATTAGTTAATTAGTAACTACGCTTAAATTCTCAGAAGATAAAGCTGCAGATCTTTGTCAAACAAATGACAACAACAACAATAATAGTAGTAGCCTATGCTTATTGAGCGTCTTTAAGTTTCAGGAACTCTTCCAAACATAATACAGACATCCTCATAACAGTTAATTGTATTAAATATTAACATTAGCCCCTATTTTCAATAAGAAATGTAAAATCCAGGTTAAACAATATGACCAACATCCCACGGTAGACAATTTAAAGAATGAGAATTGAAATATGCAAGGAGACATCACTGAGTATTAAACGTTTGAAAGATATATTTAAATTCTAAAAATAGTGCACAGATTAAAAGCCACTGAACAATAGGAAATGACAAACTGATTTGAATCCAGTCAGGATAAACTATTATTCTGTTGTATTTAATTCTTGCCTCAGAATATTAGATATAAACATCCATGAAAGCAGGAGGCCAAGTGACTATACACTGGGTAGAAAAATTGTTTGGACTTTTGCAATTAAAGGTTCACATCAGCGATTTGGAATTCAGCCATATTTCCATTCAGCTCAGGTTTTTAAAAAGGCAATTTTCCTCTGCTGAAATCCAGGTACAGTTACATAGTGCAATAACAGAGGTATTGATTTCAAACTAGCCATAGATTGTGATGGGTGGTGTTATGGTTGATACATTGTGTCAACTTGGTGAGTCTAGAGGTTTAACTAAGTAACTCAACAGTTGTAAATCTTGGGGTAAACAGGATATGCCCTTACCCTTGTGGGATGTTGTTTATGTTAATTTGGGAAGCTTTAAAGGTTAACTGTGTGATTCAGGAAGAAGCCAGGGTGCTTTGTAAACATCTTGAGCCTATGGAAGAGGAGGACATGGAGGTTATATGAGAGGTTCACGCCCCCTGGGCGGGGGTAGACTGTTTACAATGTAGGGGAGAAAAGGAGGCTGCTTGCAACCATTCCGCCCTTTTTGCTTGCGGTATTTGCTGTGCTCTGCTGCCATGAACAGTTTGCCCTCTGCCATGTGCCACTCTTCCTCTGAACCAGCCATGTATGGACTGAAACCTCCACGAACTGTAAGCTAAATAAACCTTTCCTTCCTTCATTTTGGGCGTTGTGTATTTTGTCTCAGCAATGAGAGAAAAGTAACCAAGACAGGTAGAAAATAGTGCTCAACCACTTCTTAACTTTCCACTTTAGAGATCTCCACATAACATGTACTGTACAGTGTTATACTTTCCATGGTTTCTATTTTCCAGGGCAGTTACACACATATTTCATTTAATTTGTTCAATAGCTCAATGCTAATGACAGAATTCCTGGGTACACACCCAGAATAAATAGCTCATGTGATCCAACAGTGTGTGTCCGAAGTGCAGAGTAAGCTAAATACCTTTAATAGCTCATTTTGTCCCTTTAGCCCTTCACTCTACTCATTGACATTTCTGTGTAACTTACTGTACCTCAGATAGACTTGGCAAAGTGAAAACTCGGCTGTGCCGCCTCACTGTGTTCTACACCCAGGCTTTTCTGTTCACTATGGTCTATACTGGGCTGTGTTGAATATCATTGGAACAACTTTTGACCTGCAGGAAATAGGAATTGGTAGATAAACATGCCCAGTTCCCAGTCCCTGATGAAGGATTCTGAGGCACATTTTATACAACTCTTGTGAGGCCATGGCAATATTGAATCCTGTCTGCTCCCAGGCATATTCCTTTAAGTGCATTTAGTTATAGTCATTAATAGTTGACATCTGTATTAAGACAAATTTTATTTCATGGTAACTATTCTTCAAGTCCATATCAAAGGGAAAAATGAAAGCCAAATCAGAGAATTTAAGTAACTAACAATGACAATTACTGTTGGAGACAGAACTACGAACTAGGTATTTATCTCCTTTTAGATCATGAACTAAAGGCACATGTTTTTAGACAGATATACTTGGATTTGACATTCATTGAAATACTGAGAGCATACCTTGAGTTTAGAGTCTCGACTATTAAATAAAAATATTTTTAATAGAAGTGACAGTGACCAATTTGTTTTGAGCATTTCCATGCACAGACTCTTTTCTAATGATTTTTATGTTACCCTATTAATCCTTGTCATAGCCTTATGCAGTACACATTATGACTATTACTATGACCACTGTTTTATAGATGAAGAGACTGAGGATAGGAATACAGAAGTTTCTCTAAGACCAAAGAGCCCTTAACTGGCATTTGAGAGATTTCAACCCACCCAGTTAAGCTGTAGGGCTCTCTCCTGTTTAAAAACTTAGTTTTACTGCTACCTTATCTGACTGTAGTAATAAAGCTAAGGGTTCAGTGCAGTGTTGGGCGGAAAGGAAGTACTTGTAAACATTAGCAAAAAACAGTTCCCAAATGAAAAATGAAATTTAATGCTGATAAAAACTGGCAACAAATATTCCTTTTCTGTGCATTTATCTTGGTTTGTCAAGTTTCTTTTGTGCTGAGTCCTTTTCCATTAAAATGTCACTGCTCTTCCGTCACGTTGATTTGTTCACGCTTCGTCTTTCCCTCATTCTTGGTTCCCAGTTATCTTCTTCAACTTCTCCTATTTCTTCCTTTCAAACTTCATTTTTCTCAATTGCAAGGCCATTGACAGATCAGCACGGGAAACATCAGAGATAGTTTGTTTTCATGAGATTCCCTTCAGAATTTCACTAGAATAAATGTTTTTGTGGTATTTGGACAAAGTATCCCAAAATACTTGCAGCAGATACAATCAGTATTTGTCAGACACTTCAATACATAAAAAGAGGTTCCATTGTTCTCCAGGGGTCAACAAAAGAGGCTACCTGAGGGCTTTTTTTTTTTATTATTTTAAAAGTAAAAGAACAAAAACATATTAACAAACACACAAAGTAGCATAAGAATAGTACAATCAAAACTGAGTTACAGACAAGGTGACAGGGAATCAACAATGGTTGTTGCATTACATATTGATAACTTCGAAGTGTATATTCGGGAACACAGATATAGACATGCAAAATTGATCAAACAATCATCAACTATTCCTTACAATAAAGTGACCTAAGTCAGTAGTACAACTATGTTAGATATGCTGCATATACATACATACTTACATTTTTTTTATATAATTCTTTTTTTTTTAAAGTGTGAAAGAAAAAGAACTACATCAACAACAGAAAAAAGGAAAAAAAAACACGGAAAGCATTAACAAAGAGACACAAAGTAGCACAATAACAGTATAATCAGAATTGAATTATAGACAAAGGAACAGAAAACCAACAATAGTTGTTGCATTGCATATTGATATCTCAAAGTGTATGCTCAAGATAACACATATAGACATACAAGATTGATCAAACAACCAGTCATCAACTATTCCTTACCATTAAGTGACATAATACAATAGTAGAATTGTGTTAGCCATCCTGCACATATGTATATACTTACATACATACATACATACATTTTTGCCTCTTTCTTTTCTCCTTTCCCTCGTCCCATCTGTTCTTTGCTTTTGAACAGATTTCCTTTATGTCTCTTAGTTTATATCCCACCCTCAGGTTCTTACACCAGTGACACAATACGTTGCCTGCACATGTACCTCTGATTTATTTCACTTATGAGTATGGTGTCCAATTGTGACCGTTTGCTTACAGAGGCCCCAGATCTATCCCTCTTTATAGCTGAATAATATTCCATTATATAAAAATGCCATAGTTTTTAAATCCAGTCTTCTGTGGATGGACACTTGGGTTGCTTCCACAATCTAGCTATTATAAACTGTGCTGCTATAAACACGGGTGCACATATATCTGAATGATATGATGTTTTCAGATCTTCTGGGAAAATATCCAGAAGGGGAATAGCTGGTTTGAATGGAACCTTCTAGACCTAGTTTGCTGAGAAATCTCCAAACTGCTCTCCATAGTGGTTGCACCAGTCAGCATTCCCACCAGCAGTGTAATAGAGTCCCTATTTCTCCACAGCCTCGCCAGCATTTATTGGATGATTTTTTAATACAAACATCCCTCTGATGCAAAGAGACAGTTCAACTGGACAGAAACTCAGCAAAGAAATAACAGACCTGAACCAAAAGTGTGAACAAATGGACTTAGTAGATGTATACAGAGTGTTCCACCCCACAACATCAGAATACACATTTTTCTCAGCTGCACATGGGTCTTTCTCTAAAATTGACCAGATTCTAGCCCATAAAGCATGTCTACTTAAATGCAAAAGAACTGAAGTTATCCCATGCGTATTATCGGACCACAGTGCAATGAAATTGGAAATTAATGACAAAGAGTACTCCAAGAAGCA
>PVLD010004342.1:17370-126930 GCA_004027595.1 Dinomys branickii
AGCAGTCCTCAGAGGGAAATTTATAGCAATGAACTCATATACAAAGAAAACAGAAAGAGAGCAAATAAATAGCCTAATGCTACACCTCAAACTCTTAGAAAAAGAGCAACAAGCCAAACCAAAAGCCCAAAGAAGGGAGGAGATTATAAAACTCAGGGCAGAAATTAATGCAATTGAGATGAAGAAAACTCTACAAAAATTAGTGAATCAAAGAGTTGGTTCTTCGAAAGAATAAATAAAATTGATAATCCCCTAGCCAACCTTATCAAAAAAAGAAGGGAAAGATCTCAAATTCATGCAATAAGGAATGAAAAGGATGAAATCACTACAGATCCCACAAAAATCCAAAAGATCATTAATACCTACTTTGAAAATGTTTACTCCCATAGGATAGAAAATTCAGAAGAAATGGATAGATTCCTAGAAAGGTACAAATTACCAAAAATTGAATCAGGAAGACTGCAGGGCTTTTCTGCTGTGAGGATACTAAATGCTGTCTGAGGTACAGGCCAAAACAGCAAGTAAATGAAATAATCACTTTCTCTGATTTATTAGTGACAAATCCTCTTACTTTTAATAGTCTAAAGGGCAACTGGTCCACCTTAACCTTTCCTGCCCAGATAACCATCGGACATCATTTACATGCGCAAAGAGTCACAAAGAGATTTTTCAATTAAGGCGCCTGACAACTTCTCTGCATTTTCCACAATATCTAAGAAATGTCTAACTACAGCCTGGGCTTGTTCTACATTGTAGAAGAATATTTTGTATAGCAACCTGAAGTACTCTGTGACTCATAGATGGTTCCCCAATGCATGCACTTTGTCTCCATGGACAGCACTGAATTATTCTGTTTCAGGAAAACGAAACCAGTGATGCTTGGCCCCTTCTTGGAACTAAATATGAATTAATTTAGGTATTTTTCAATGAAGAAACATTCTGAATAATCATAAATATACCTGTAATTTAATATCTCCACTGAGGGATGTCTTTTGGCACCCTGATATTTACAGTGTTTAGAAGAGTTTCACTCCTGTGGCTATTTGCTCTGATTTCTGAACAGCAGTTAGTTAAAAAAAACTGATGTACGTACAAGAGATCTTAATGTATACTCATTTCATACCAAAATATTCCCCCAGCTGAATAACTTCTAAATTGTTTGCTTGTCTAATAACTGCTTATTTTAAATGAGTAATTAAAGAAAAAGCAAAACTTTCAGAACTGTAGGAGTCATCATGTACCACAGGTATACACATTCATCTAATTTTGAGATGTACATTTCCTGCAACCCGGGAAGTATTTAGTCTCACTGTAAATACCAGTATGACTCAAAGGTAATCATATGAATTGTCAGCAATTTTAATATATATTTTCTCAGTCAACTGTAGGTCCTTAAATATTCTGAAATATGTTTAAAACTGTACTCTCATCTTTATTACTGAAATTTTTCTAGAACTTAAAATAGTATAACGAAATATAATTTTTAAGAGAGGGAACATTTTAGTCCCACTTGTGTAGAACACTCCTGCCACAGAAGTAAAATGTTATTACCTATCCTTTTTTGCTTGTTTTAAGTGACTCTTCACTTCTGACTGATGGTTGCATCTTTAAATAGATTTCACACTCTCTGCTTAGGGAGAAAAACACACAGCTTTCTTCACATACCAATAACAATCTCCTTACTCATCACCACCAAGGTCATCACAGAGCTCATTCCACAACCCATTACATTATTCCTACCTTAGCCCATAATACACACCCCAGAACCTATTAAGTTAATTACTGAAGCTTTGCAGTCTCAAGTTCTCTCAGATAATTGTCTTGGTTACTTTTTTCTCGTTGCTGAGACAAAATAGCCAATGCCCAAATGAAGGAAGGAAAGGTTTATTTAGCTTACTGTTTGTGGAGGTTTCAGTCTGTACTTGGCTGGTTCTGAGGCAGGGTGGCACATGGCAGAGGGCAAATGTTCATGGCAGCAGAGCACAGCAAAACAACGAGCAAAAAGGGAGGAATGGCTGCAAGCAGCCTCTTTCTCTCCCTTACCTTGTAAACAGCCTGCCCCCACTCAGGGGGCGTGTAGCTCTCACACAGTCTCCATGCCCTCCTCTTCCACAGGCTCAGGATGTGTACAAAGTAAGCACCCTGGCTTCCTGCTGAGTCACTCAGTCAAACCTCCAGACTCCCCAAGCTGACACAATGTATCAGCCATAACAATAATGCATGTTGGTGGGGACATTTTAATATATTTTATCACATTATTTTGCAGAATGTTCTTACATTTCATAACACACCTAAAAGAATCCAAAATGTCATCTTCTCGATTCTGTAAATTAATCATGACTGCTCTTGGGGACGAAAGAGAATTTTACATGAGAAGAGAACTGTCTGCACTTGGGGAAATTTCAGCTTCGAGATCTACCATCATTTACCCATGGGAAGTTCAAGTTACCAGAATTCAAAAACAAAAATGTGGTTACAAAAACCCCATTCAAGATGGCAACCATGTAAGAGGGAAGTCTGACCAAAAGAAGCCCCAGCAACACTGGCTCCTCAGGACCAGCCGGAGCTGCAGCGCCTGGCAGACAATGCTTAGGAGAGGTGAGAGCTTTCCTTCCCAAAGCTCTGATGGCTGTCCATAGTTATGTAAAGTCAAATCATTCTGTGCCATTAGAAGACTTGCAGCTTCCCTGTGAGAATGCCATTTTTATAAATGTATTTCTCAATTCTAGAGTGCTGTTCTTTAAAGGAGCATTCTACATAGAGCCTGCAGCAACCTCAGAGCAGGGAGACGCACTGGGCAGCCGTATGTGGTTCTTGTATGTACGCATTTATTGCTGGCCCCAGCAGTCTGTATCACCCTACCCCAGCTCCCCATCATTCAAAGTCATATGAGTAGGAACTGTTGCAACTGTTACCATAAGTTACTCAAAATTTAATTTCAATTTCAGAATGGTTTTACAAGGTGTCAAAGTTGCTAGTGCAAACTTTACTATGCATACAAATTCCCCGCGGGATCTCACTGAGATTCTGTACATCTAACATGAGGTCTAAGAGTTTGCATTGGTAAAGGCTCTCATGAGGGATGAAATTCTCTCTGGGTATCAGCTGTAAGGACATAAGATGGCATAGTAAGAAAACTCTCTCAATCCACCGGCGATCTCACATAGATGATGCGCTCAGCTTTTAAACAGCCTTTTTTCTGAGTCAGCATTGCCTACTCAGCATCACAGACAGAAAGGACTTCAGCACTTAACAAACACGTCCTCATTACTGTTAGAACAGAGACTGCTGTGAACAAAGGGGGCAGAAAAAACAATTTCACATTTCTGAATAACTTACGCTATTACATATATGTGTTAAAAACACACACAAAAAAGAATAGCAAATGATAGTGGAAGAAAGTATAAAAGTAAGAACACAGCCATGAACAGAGACCACTGTGGGTCAAAGATGAAGCCAGGGAAAAAATACTTGAAACACCTGCTTTATAAACTTTCTTGCTGTTTTTCAGTGGGAAAAAATCAGCTCAATTTCAGAAGAGACAGAGATGAAAGAAAAAAATGTATGTATGAGTTGCAGAGAGATTGTGAAGATGTTGCTTTAACCAGTTAAAAGCAATCTATGTAACTATACAGAATATTAAAATGACTTATTGGTGGTTTCTTAATTTTTAACATCCTAAAATAGGCATGTGAAAGCAAATACTTGTTTTTTCCAAAGTGAGACTAGTGTGAAACGCTTTAATGCAAAATAGAGGCTGAAAGAAGTCTGTAACAACATTCAAATAAAGAAGAAATGTACAATTTTGTTAAAGTGCTGAATAGAAGCATAAGGGAGTGTAATAAAATATAATTTGATAACTTCAAGCTGAAGAAGTCTAGTTTTCATAGTTACACCCACATACCCAAACCTTAATGTGCTTCTAAATTACACCAATATTCAGTGTGCTACAAAAAGTCAAAACAAGTACATAACATACAGTCCGTTTGGTGTGATTTCCATAACCCTGGACATCGTTCCAGGGTAAACATGGATGGAGACCGTGAAGAGAACTACTGTTTTCAGTTACAATTCCCAACTTCACTTTTCGTGAGAACAATTCAGGAGTTATTCTAGTAACTGATAAAATTAGATAATCTGCTGAATTTGGAATAATTATGTTTCTACGTATACCATCATTTGTATAGTCAGCAACAAATCCCACATTAATATTCATTTTTATTAGAAATAATCACAGTAAATAAAACTATTTTATAAATTTTGGTAATGATACTTCTGAATCATGGGGCATATCTCCGTTAATCTTGTATTTCATCTGGTTATTAAAACATATTAAAGGGCTTGAAAAGACATGCTTTTATGTAGAACAAGATTATTACAGATGTCTCTGTTATGCAAAATAAATGCTGTCTGAGGCTTCTAATAACGTTAAAATAAAGAAGAAACTGACACTGTTTTGTTAAAATGTTGAGCACATCTGGTTTGCTTCCATATAAATCTGTACTGGAAAAGTCTTGAAGTATCATACCTCTTATCCACAATACCTCTTCCTTCCATCTTTTCTGAAAAAAAATCCCAAAAGAATAAAAATCAAAAAGGCAAAGAAGAAAACTGGCTCTGCCAACTTTGTCATGGGCAGCTGGACCTTAAAGATGCTTTCGAACCCAATTAGAGCCTCTTGCTTCTTATCTGAAGTGACCGCCGGTGCTTCCACAGCTTGTATGTGAGTCCAAAGGTCACACAAATCACAATGAAATAATTTACCAACTGAAGAAAAATATTACAGATTAAAAAGGAAGACGTAATTATAAACAGAGATATAAAAAATAAGAGAAAATCTATAGCTATATGTAATTAACATACATGCAGAAAACTTGGCATATTCATAGAAAAACATAATGTACTAAAACTGAAATAGTCTTATTAAAGTGATTAAAGTAACCATTCTAAATCTTCCCCTTTCGCTCAAATTCTGTATGAGAAAAGAAAACACAGCAGGTCTCGATGGCCTCACAAGTAAGTTCTATGAAGTTTCAAGGGACAAATTATCCCAATCCTCTGAAAATTCTTCTAAACATATTTTTTAAAGAAATATTGTTTGATTCATATTATAAAACCAATGCATTCTGATGCCAAATTGAGAAAAAGACATTATTAGAAAATATAAATTTTCAAAGAGTAGGCCTGCTGTACGACTCATTTCATAGTAATCTCTAGACCTTGTCATTATGATTTAATAAAAGCCTTCCACAATCACTTTTTCAAACAACCAATTGCCTGACCAGTAGCTCACTCCCACCAGTTACTAAGATCTACTAACAGTTAAAATCTCACATCCTACCACGTTTTCACTGGTCCTGATTGGTTCCACATGCTCCCTTCTTTCAGTATCTGCTTTAGGTTCCATAGCCAGCTATATTAACAACTCCCTGGTGTACACTTTCAAATCCCACCCCTCATCAAGCTTTTCTGTCCATAACGGACTCCATAAGGCCTCTTTTGGTTCAGAAGAGAGTGTAAAGGAATGGAAAATGCAAAGCAAAATAAGTACTTACCTTCTTCACTGGTTCCAGAAAGATTAACCACAGGTTCTAATAGCTCTAATGACTGGCTACGGAAGCTTTTATTTGAAAGGTGTTTCAGCAACTTTTAACAAAGAAAGCAAAATCAAATCAAACCAGACCAAACAGATAAAACCAAATGTTTGGGTTACTTTTTTCTCATTGCTAAGACAAAGTAACTGACACCCAAAATTAAGGAAGGAAAGGTTTATCTAGCTTACAGTTTGTGAAGGTGTCAGTCCATACTCTGCTGGCTCCAAGGCAGAGTGGCACATGGCAGAGGGGAACAGTTTTTGGCAGCAGAAAACAGCAAATCAACAAGAGTAAAAAGAAGCAACAGCCACAAGCCTCCTCTTTCCCTCCCTACATTGTATGCAAAGTACCCGCTCCAGGGAGGATGTAGTGCTCATATTCATGAAGCAGTCATAAACTCTAGAAGCCCGCCCCATGAACTCATGAGGCTTTGGGGGGACATGCAGACACAAACCATAACACCAAACCAAATGAACAAAACCCCCAGAAAACCTAGATAAATGCATCTAGTGCTGTATGCTCATTAATTTTTCAGAAGACATTGGTTGATCACAGTTGATAGAGATAAAACAAATTGCATATAGAAAATATAAGTACCAGTGAATGGTGGATAAATAGATTCAAAAGAAAGTGGGATTCCAAACCTATCCAAAAAACCAAATAAAATTCTGCTATTTAGAACAGAACTCCCATTTTGGAGGTAGCAGAGATGCAGTCAGCATGCGGTACAAGGTCCCTAGTGCCATAGCCTGCAGCCCAGATATCCAAGTGCAGGAACACCCACACTGGACCTCAGGGTCTGTGGGAGTGCACATAGTTGGCAGTGAGGGTAATGAAAGCTCATGATGGGAGGCTTGAGGCAGGAGTACAGTAACCAAGGTTATTCCATCAGGATAAGTATGCTATGAAGACACTCACTATAAAAAATAGAGTCTACACAGGAAGCAAAAAAAAATCAGTGAAACTACATTAACTTTTAAAGCTTTTTATATCAAAAGATAATTTCTTTTTTTCTTTTAAAGAGAGTAGTAAAGAAAAGCACAATAGCAACATATCAACAACACAGACATAAAACAAGAACATTAAAAATGATACAGGGCTTCAAAACAAAATGATAAGAATTAACAGTGGTTGGTATATTACATATTGTTATCTTCAACTAAGTTGCTCAGATTACCAGATGTAAGAAGGGAAGATTATTTAAACCATTAAAGAGAATAAAATTAATTATTAAATAAAACATTAGAGACAATACAGTTTCACTAGACAAGGTGGTAGGAATTGACCAATGGTTGTTCTATTGCATATTGTTTTCTTCAAATCAGTTGCTCAGATTATGAGATATAAGCATGCAAAATTGGTCAAAATATAAAAAATTTTAAGCACTAACTGCTCCTTCCAATAAACCATCAGACATCATCAGTACAGTTATCCCAGTATATATATATATATATATATATATATATATATATCCTTCCTCTTTTCTTTCTTTTTCTTTTTTCCCTCATCTCAGTTGTTCCTTCCTTTGATCAATTTCCTTTTCTTTCATATCATCTATTGTTCATTCAAAAGATAATTTCTGCAGAGTGAAAATACAACTCATGGAAAGGAAAAAAATAGTATCTAAATGTACATCTGACTAGGAATTAATATCAGAAAATGTAAACCACACCTATATGCCACCACCACCAAAAACCATGATTTAACAATGTGCAAAACACTTCATGAGGCATTTCTCCAAAGAAGCTGTACAAAGGCCACTGACAAACAAATGAAGATGTTCATCGTCATTAATTAAAGACATACTAATCACAGGTGGAATGAGACATCACTTCACACATTAGCGTGACTGGCATCCAAGAGAAAGAAATTGCTGGCAAAGGCAGAGAAGCTGGAAGTCTTGTATACTTTTGGTGGGAATGTAAAATGGTGAACAACTGTGGAAAACAATAAAAGCTCCTTAAAAATTAAATATTGAATTACTACATGGTCTAACTATTCTACATGTGGGTATTTACCTAAAAGAATTAGAAGCAAGCTCTTGGACATTTATACATCCACGTTCTAGGAGCTTTAGTCACAGAGCCAATGGTGTGAAGCATCAGTGTCTGTCAAATAAATGGGTACAACAATCTGGCTACACATACATGGAATGTTCTTCGACCTTAACAAGAAGGAAATTCCTATACATACTACAGTACAGATGAATCTTCAGGGACATGCTAAGAGAAAAAGGCCAATCACAGAAAGGAAAATAGTGTACTATTCTACTAACACGACAATCATGAAAGTGCATTTATCTGCATACCCAGAGGGTCTCGTGAGATGTCAGTCACATGGGCTTCACATATCTCCTCTCTACAGTATCTTCCCGTCTCACTTGGTAGATGTGGGAGTCTATGGTCCAGTAGAGTGAATAAACCTGAAGGGTACCTGCTATGTCAAGACTAATTACAGGGACTAGGGCTTGTAAGGAAATTGGGCAAAACAAATAAAGATGCTTAGGAGACCTAGATGAGCACAATGAGGTGAAGAAGATCTATGTAAACATTCCAGGTCAAAAGCGTTTTAGCGAACCTGATAATTCCAGAATTTCACCGGTAAGGCTATTTACAACACGCACCAAACTGCTTACTCTAACAGGGTAAATAAAAATGAACTGGTACCATCTACGATAATGAAGTGTTTAGTCTAAGAGGATGGGTGCAGAAGCATTGGGATTGTTTATAAGACATGGAGTGAAACAGAGCCTAAAGTGTCTCCTGAAACACAGCACTGTCTCAGGGGTGTTTAATCAACTGTATGTTTTTGATAGCAGTAAGTTTAGATGTTTTAAGAAGGTCTGACCCCACTTCCTGGAAAAAATGAAGATGCTGATTATTGTTCATGTTCCCTGCATTCATTATCACCACAAAACTTATTTAAAGTTTAAATATTAACGGGTAATGAATATCACGAAACTAAAAGTGGAAAAAGGACTTTATTTCCTCCGTTGCTCCAGGCCTGCCAGTGAGAGGATTCCAGGTTCAGCTCCTCGCTCTTCCTTTGACTCTGGATTGCATGACTGGCAGGAGGAGGATGAGTTCAGCTTCTCCCTTCCTCCATGGATCTGGGATGGTCAGCTGGTGAGAAAAGTGCGAGGTTCATCCCTCCCTTCCTCCGCTGGTGGGGCCCAGAGACCTGTGGAAGTTCCAGCAACACAGTAGGACCCAGGCTAAGGGGCACAGGAATGACAGGCAGAACTAGAGACATGTGAATATCCCATGCAGAGTTAGCAATATGAGCCGAGAGGTGATCTCTAACCTTTATTTTTGTTTTACTCTACTCGTCTTCTTCCTTTCTTGTACCAACTATCTCACTTGACTCTGTGATTCTTTCATGGGAGTAAACATTGTCTCTCCTTTTTCTGCTTCATGTCAAGACACAATCAAATTGCCAAAATTAAATCAAGAAGATATAAAAATTCTAAATAACCCAATATCTGTCAATGAAATTGAAAATGTAATTCAAAATTTACCAACAAAGAAAAACTCAAGTCCTGGTGGATTAATTCTAACAGAAATTTAGAAAAGAAATAATACCACTAATGCTGAAACTCTTTAAACAAATTGAAGAAGAACCATTACTTCCAAAATCATTCCTGGAAGTAAATATTACCCTGATTCCAAAATCAGAGAAGAACACAACCAAAAAAGAAAACTTTAGGTCAATCTCCCTAGTGAACATAGATGCAAAACTCCTTAATAAGATATTGGCAAACAGAATGTAGCAAATCATCAAGATTATACAACACGATCAAGTAGGATTTAGCTCAGAGATGTGGTGCAAATCAACAAATGTAATATACCATATTAACAGAAACAAAGACAAAAATCACACAATTATCTCAATAGATGCAGAAGAAGCATTTGATAAAATCCAACACCCATTCATGATAAAAACCCTACAGAAAATTGGAATAATCTTTACCTCAATCTAATAAAAGCTATCTATGACAAACCCACAGCAAACGTCACATTAAATGGTCAAAACCTGAAAGCTTTCACTCTAAAATCAGAACAAGAAAAGGATGTCCATTGTCACCACTCATATTCAACATAGTTCTGGAAACATTAGCTAGAGCAATTAGACAAGAGAAAAAAATAAAAGGAATAAAGACAGGAAAGGAAGAAGTTAAATTATCATTATTTGCATATGACATGATACTCTACATAAAAGACCCCAAAAACTCTGTGAAAAGACTTCTAGTTGCATAGGGGTAAAGAAATTCTGTAGTAGAGGGGGATACAAAGTAACATTCAATAATCAATGTATTCTTATACACAAGCAACAAACTCACATAGAGAGACATTAGGGACAGCACACCCTTCACAACAGCACTTAAAATTAAAATACTTAGGAATAAATTTAACAAGGAATGTAAAAGATCTGTACAGTGAAAATTACAGTACCCTAAAAATGAGAAAAAGGAGGATATCAGAAAATGGAAAGATATCCTTAGCTGTTGGATAGGAAGAATCAACATAGTGAAAATGGCTGTACCCCAAAACTGCTATACAGATTTAATGTAATCCCGATGAAACTACAATTAGCACACCTCACAGATCTAGAGGAAACATTCCCAAAATTCATTTAAACCAGAATAGACCTAGAATCCAAAAGCAATTTTGGGCAACAAAGACAAGTTGGGGGCATCACAATCCCAGATAGGAAATTGTATTATAAAGCTCTTGTGACAAAATCAGCATGGTATTGGTAAAAAGGCCTCAGGATCAGTGAAACAGAATAGTAGATGCATTCACAATCTGAAATACAGCGAGTCACTTTATTTTTGACAAAGGAGCCAAACATGTTAACTGGAAGAAAGATAGTCTGTTTAATAAATGATGGGGAAAAACTGGCTTTCCACATGCTTAAGACTAAAATGACGCCCATGTCTATCATCATGCACTAAACTAAGGTAAGAATGGATTAAAGATCTAAATATTAAAATAGAAACACTATAGTTACTGGAAGAGAAAATAGGTAAAAATCCTGGGGACACAGGTGTAACAGAGACTTCATGAACACAACACAGACTATAAAGGAAATATTACGAAGAATTAAAAAAAATGAGATCTCACCATATTAAAAAGCTTTTGGACATCAAAGAAAATCAACAGTGGGGTGAAAAGACAACCCATAGAGTAGGAAAAAGTTTTAGGTAACTGTCCCTCAGACAAAGGACTTCTTTCCAGAACATATAGAGAATTGAATAAAATCAGGCCTTTAAAATGCAAAGACCTAGTCCAAAAATGGGCACTTGAGATGAATACACACTTCTTAGAGGAAGAAATGCACAAGGCAAATAAATATATCAAAGAATGTTTACCCTTATTTGTCCTTTGAGAGATGGAATTAAAACAACACTAAGATTTCATCTCACCCCAGAAAGAATGGCTATCATCAAGAAATCAACTGATAACAAATACTGGTGGGGTTGTGGCAAAGAAGGAACTCTTTTCCACTGTTGGTGGGAGTGTAGACTATAGAAATCAGTGTGGAGATTTCTTTAAAAACTAGGATTAGAGGTCTCATTTGACCCAGCAATTCCCTTTGAGTATCTTTCCAAAAGACCTGAAAATGTCATAGCACAGCACTACGTGTGCACCCACGTTTATAGCAGCACAATTTGTAACATTTAAACCTTGGAAACCACTCAAATGCCATTCAACTGGGGAATCAATAAAAAAGATATGGGGTTTAAAAATATATACTGGAGTAATACTCAGCCATAAAGAAGGATAAATTTGAGACTTTTATAGGTAAATGTATGCAGATTGAGACCTTGCTCATAAGTGAAATAAATCAGACACATATATGTAAACACCATATTGTCTCATTAGTGTGAGAAGTTGAAAAAGTAAGTAAGTTCCAAATTGTGCAATGGATATTATCAATTGGGAAGAAACTGTTCAAAAGAAAAGAGAAACTGTGATGGGGAAAGGAAGGAAGGAAAATACATATTTATACACAAGATAGTTAAGATAGTTGTATATCTACTTTCTCTATTTCATTGAAATAATGGTTTGTGCTAATACTGTTTGGACAACATATCATGCCTGTATCTTGTACTCTGAGTAAATACTATGGAGACAAGAAGTCTGTTTCATTGCTATTTTTTTCTCTATTTTTATTTTATTTTTTATTTGAAAGAGAATAAAAATAGTAAAAATTATTAGAAATGATACAGAATTTCAAGAAAAGATGATACGAATTCAACAATAGTTGTTGTATTGCATATTGTAGTCTTCAAAGTAGTTATTCAGATTACCAGATATAAGCACGCAAAATTGGTCAAAAAATTAAGCATTAACTGTTCCTTCCAATAAACCAATAGAAATTAGTAGTACAATTATTTTAGCTCTCATATATTTTTTCTCTTCCTTCTCTTTCTTTTCTCCTTCCACTGATCCCATTAAGTCTTTCACTTGAGCGGCCTCTTTCCCTTCCACAATACCCACTGTAACTTTCAAATTTTATTTATTCTTTCAGTTTCTTACACCAGGGAGACAATATATTTTCACATGAGGGTTTGATTTATTTCATTTATGACTTTGGTCTCTAGAGGCATCCATTTACCTATAAAAGCCTTGAGTTCATCTTTCTTTATAGCTGAGTAGTACTCCATTGTATAAAAATATATCTTTTTAATCGATTCCTCCATTTGGGTGGTTTCCAAGATATAGCTATGACAAATTGTGCTGCTATACACCTGGGTGCACAAATATTTCTGTAGTATGATGTTTTCAGTTTTTCTGGAAAAATACCCATAAGGGGAGTAGCTCAGTTGACTTATTCTAGTTTACTGAGGAATCTCCACACTGATTTCCACAGCTGTTGTACCAGCCTACATTCCCACCAACAGTGGAGAAGTGTTCATTTTTTCCTCAAAACCCCTTCAGCATTTCTTATTGGTAGATTTCTTGATGGTAGCCATCCTTTCTGGGGTGAGATGGAATCTCAGCGTTGTTTTAATTTGCATTTCTCAAATGACTAATGATGTTGAACATTTTTTTCACCCACTTATTTGCCATTTGTATGTCTTCATTTGAGAAGTGTATATTCATCTCAGATGCCCATTTATGGACTGGGTCTTTGAGTTTGGTGGCGAGCTGATTTTTTTTCAGTTCCTTATATGTTCTAGATAGAAGTCCTTTGCTGATGGACAGTTGGCTAAATTTTTTTCTCAATTCATGCAGTATATTTTTGCTCTGTTGGCGATTTCTTTTGATGTGCAAAAACTTTTCAGTAAGATGAGATCCCAGTTGTTGATTCTTTAAAGTATTTCCCATGCAGTTTGGTTTTTGTTCATGAAATCTCTGCCTTCCCCTATGTCTTTAAGATTTCTACCTACTTTCTCTTCCAGTAGATTTAGGGTTTCGGTTTTAATATTTAAATCTTTGATCCATTTAGATTTTAGCGTACGGTTGTAGACATGGATCTAGTTTTAGTCTTTGGCATGTGGAGAGCAAGATTTATCAGCACCATTTATTAAAGAAGGTATTTTTCTTCCAGTGAACATGTTTAGCCCCTTTGTCAAAGATAAGGTGACTGAGTGTGTTTGTGGTTGTGCCTGCATCTTTTAGTCTGTTCCCTTGATCCTCAGGTTGTTTTTTGCCAGTACCATGCTGACTTCATCACAGTAGCTTTGCAGCATAATTTCAAGTCAGGGATTGTGATGCCTCCTGCTTTGTTTTTGTTGCCCAAGATTGCTTTTGCTCTTTTGGGTCTGTTCTGGTTCCAGATGAATTTTAGGAATGTTTTCTGTAGACATGTGAAGAATACCAATGGTATTTTGATCAGTATTGCATTGACTCTGTATAACAACTTTGTGAGTATGGCTATTTTCACAGTGTTCGTTTTTCCTATCTGTGAGCAAGGCATATCTTTCCTTTTTCTGAAATCCTCTTTGATTTCAGTTTGCAGATTACTATTTTCACTGTATAGATCTTTTACTTCTTTTGTTAGATTGATTCCTTAGTATTTCATTTTTTTGTATGCTATTATGAAAGGTGTGGGTTCCCTAATTTCTCTCTCAGGCTGTTTTTTATTTTTGCCTAGGAATGCTATTGATTTTTGAGTGCTGAATTTTTGTTGAGCTACACTACTGAATTTGTTTATTAACTCCAGGAGTCTTTTTGTGAAGTTTTAGTGGTCTTCCTTGTAGAGTATCAAGTCATCTGTGAATATCGATAATTTCATTTCTTCTTTTCCTACCCTTATTCCTTTTATTTCTCTCTCTCTTGTCTAATTACTCTGGATAATTTTTCCAGAACTATGTTGAATAAGAGTGGTGACAGTAGACATCCTTGTCTTGTTCCTGACTTAAAAGTGAAAGATTTCAGTTTATGTCCATTTAGTATGATGTTGCCTGTCAGTTTGTCATAGATGGCTTTTATCAGATTGAGGTAAAGACCATCTATTGTAATTTTTTTATTGTGAATGAGTGTTGGGCTTTATCAAAAGCTTTTTCTGCATCTATTGAGATGATCATGTGATATTTATCTTTGGCTCTGCTGATATGGTGTATTACATTTATTGACTTGCATATGTTGAACCATCCCTGCATTCCTGGGGTGAAATCCACTTGGTCATGGTCTGTAATATTCTTGATGATTTGCTGCATTTTATTAGCTAGTATTTTATTGAGAATTTTTGTATCTATATTCATTAGGGAGATGGACCTGTAGTTCTCTTTTTTGGTTATGTCTTTCTCTGGTTTGGTATGAGAATAATACTTGCCTCCAGGAATGAGTTAGGGAGAATTGCTTCTCTTTCTATTTCATTAAAGAGTTTCAGAAGAACTGGCATTAAATTTCCTCTAAATTTCTTGTAGTATTCAGCTGTGAACCCATCAGGACCTGGGCTTTTCTTTGTTGGTAAGTTTTTTATTACATTTTCAATTTCATTGACTGATACTGGGTTATTCAGTAGTTTTATTTCTTCATGATTCACCCTTGTTAATTCATATGTATCTAGGAATCTGTCCATTTTTTTTGTGTTTTCCATAGTAAAGATTTTTGAAGTAAGTATTGATGATATTCTGAATTTCTACAGGATCTGTAGTAATTTCATCCTTTTCATTCCTTATTGCATGAATTTGAGTTTTTTCTTTCCTTTTCTTGATAAGTTTGGCTAGGGTTTTATCAATTTTATTTATTCTTTCAAAGAACCAACTCTTTGATTAATTTATTTTTTTGTAGTGTTTTCTTCATCTCAATTGCATAAATTCTTGCTTTGCCCTCTAGAATTTCTTCCCTTCTTTGGGCTTTGGGCTTGATTTTGTCTTCTTTGTCTAGAAGATTGGGGTCCAGCATTTAGTTGTTTATTTGTGTGCCTTCTGTTTTCCTGATGTAAAAATTCACCTCTATAATTTTGTCTCTGAGGACTGCTTTCATTGCATCCCACAGGTTTCAGTAAATTGTATCTGCATTATTGCTTGACTGTATATATTGTTTAATTTTTTTCTTTAATTTCATCTGTGACCTATTGTTTGTGTAAGAGGGTGTTATTTAATTTCCATGTGTTTATGGAGTTTTTGCAATTTCTTTTGTCAGTCATTTCCAATTTATCTAATTTTTTATTTTAGAGAGTAGTAAAAAAAAAGAATAACAGCAGCATACCAACATCACAGACATAAACAAAACAAACAAGAACATCAAAAGAGATACAGGGTTTCAAAACAAAATGGTAGGAATTAACAGTGGTTGTTATATTACATACTATTATTTTCAACTATTACTCAGATTACCAGATGTAAAAATGGAAGATGTTCAAACCATTAAAGAGAATTTAAAAAGTATTAAATAAAGCAGAGATAATACAGATTTTCACTAGACAAGGTGGTAGGAATTCACCTATGGGTTCCATTGCATATTGTTTTCTTCAAATAAGTTAATAATTTCAATTTAATTCCACTATGATCTGAAAATATGTATTGGATAATTTCAATTCCTTTGCATTTACTACATGTATTCTATGTGCTAATGTATGGTCTATTTTGGAGAATGTCCCATGTGCAGCAGAGAAAAATGTGTATTCTGATGTTGTTGGGTGGAACACTCTGTAAACATCTGCTAAGTCCATTTGCTCACAAGTTTGGTTTAGCACTGTTATTTCTTTGCTGAATTTTTATTTAATTGACCTATCTAATTGTGACAATGGAGTGTTAAAGTCCCCTGTTATGATAGTGCTAATGTTTATTTGATTTTTTATGTCTGTTAAACTTTGTCTTATATAGTTGGGTGCTCCTGCATTTGGTGCATAGATATTTACGATTATTATTTCTTCCTCTTACAATTTTCCCCTAACAAGTTTATAATGATCTTTATCTCTTTTGATCATTCTTGGTTTGAAATTCACATTTTCTGCAAACAGAATAGCTAACCCTGCTTATTTCTGCTTTCCTGTGACATGGAGTGTTGTTTTCCATCATTTGATTTTCAGTCTATGAATTTTCTTTTGAGTTAAATATGTTTCTTGTATACAGCATACTGTTAGATTTTATTTCTCGATCCACTATGCCGGCCTGTTTCTTTTGATTGGTGATCTGAGGCCATTTACATTAATGGTTATTACTGATATGCATTGTCTTCTTTGTCTTGTTATTTTCCTGCTGTTGGTTCTCTACTGTTCCCCTTTGTTTAATTGCTTGCCCTGGGTGGTGGTTCCTTTCTCTTGTTCTTGGAATTACAGTCATTTTTTTTTTTTATCTCTTTGTAGAATATCTTTCAGTACTCTTTGTAGGGTTGGCTTAGTTGTCATGATTTCTTCAGTTGTTCTTTGTTGTAGAAATATCTTATTTCTCCATTAATTTTGAAAGGTAGTTTTTCAGGTTACATCAATCTGGGTGAAAGTTGTTTTCTTCCAGGACCTGAAATACTTCACTCCAAGCTCTTCCTAACTTGATGGTTTGCATGGACAAGTCTGCTGTGATTCTGATGTTTTCCTTCATAGGTGTTCTGTTTCTTTTCTCTACCAGCTTTTAATACTGTTTTTTTTTTTCTTGAATTTTTGAGGTCTTCATTGTTATGTGTCTGAATGTAGATTCATTATGATTATGGCTAGCTGGGGTTCTAGATGCCTCACTTTTCTGTAGGTCAGATTCTTTTTCCATGCTTGGGGAGTTTCTGCTATTACTTCTGCAAATAGTCATTCATCTTGATTCCTGCTTTCTTGTTTACACCTGTCTATCTTATATTGTTTTTCTTTGTTGCATGTTGCATTGTTATTTTCTGGTTGCTTGCTATTTTTAACAGAATTTTCCTTTCATGGTTGCTAGCTGCAATGATGCCTTCAAGGTCTGAGAGTCTACTTCAGTTGTGTTCAAATGTTTTTTCCAGCTATAAATTGAATTTTTAATATCCTGGATATCTCTTTGAATCTTTTTCATGCATTCTAATTCTGTCCTATATATTTCACTCAAGGTTTCCATCATTTTTCTATGCTCCTCTATTTTTTTTTAATCTATGTCTTCTTTGGATATGCCAAACAATTCTTTTTTTTATTTGAGAGATTATTTCCAGTCTGATTTCTTTTAAAGCCTGTCATAGTTGTTTCTTTACTTTAATTGCTCTCATTTCAGAAATTTCAGGTGTGTGACATCCAAGTTCTTCTGTGTCACTGTCTCCTGGACTTGTTCTGGGTGGGGTGGAAGTCTCTGAGTTTGCATTTTGCTACTTTGTTTTGTCACTTTTGAAGCTCCTGATGTTCCCAGAACTTAGTGTCACTGTGTCGTGGTGGTGGTTGGGTGGAGTGCAGTCTTGTCCCTGCTGGGCAGCTCACTGGAGCCCCTGAGGTTCCCTCAGACTCAGCATCATGCCTGGAATGGTGACACTGGCAGAATCTATGTTTTCTCTTTGAATTAAAAAGCAAATATGGTACTTACACAAATTTATAAAAAATTCACAACAAATAGGAAATGCCAGTAAAATATGCTAGGAAGAGCTTTAAATTTTTAAAATTACAAGTATAAAGAATAATTTCCAAGAAAACATTTTACCAATTTAGATTTTCCCAAAGTTTAAATATACGACAAAATTTCCAGTGTTTATGGGGTATAATTATGGTCTGCCCCTGAGGTGAGCTATGAAGGCAATGTAAGAACAGCAGAAAGATACCCATGGAAGTGCCAATGAAATCCATCAGGAAGCATCTCCCAAATCCATGGGCAGCACAGGGTAACTAAACACCTGCCGTTATGTCTAAAGTACAAACCCAAAAGGTGTACTATTTCCAGAGATATTCTAAACTTCATATGGACAAACCAGAAGTTGACTTCTTTTGCTTTATCTCTTTACACTGAAACTTCTCAGAACCTTGAGCTGCTGAACATTTATATCAGAAAGTTGCTTTCCATTTTGTAAAGACAACCATTTCAGTATGTGGGATTTTTGACAAATTTCTATCAACACAATTATGATTAATTTCACAAACATCCATATCACCATTTCTCAGCATTTGCCCTTTCTACCCCCTTTATTGCAATGGTTATCTTCTGTTGAAAAAATGTCTCCCAGTCCAGGAGCAGTGTTTCTGGGGTGAGCAGTTGTTTGTGACTTGCCAGCATGTTTTTCTTTAGTAGGTGTCGCCACAACTTAGTACACTTTTCATACAACATAGTTTGCAGTGAGATCACTGTTTGCCCATATAGCACATCACAGGATGATAATCAAACATTTACTGACTGTAAATCTTTAAATGTTGACTTCAAATTTTCTAGCATTAAGTATCAGTGAACGTTTTGTGAAATAAATCCACATTTGATGAAAAAAATCACAAGACTGGGGAACTAGAACTGGTCCAGTTCCTGAGGATGCCTGGTCCTTACACTGTTTGTTATTTCATCAGTTTAGAAGTATTTTGAGACTAAAGCTTAAGAAGTTCGTTTTTAACCTACATCAAAGACTAGGCAAGCCTTAAAGACTAAGTTGGAGGGAACTGGTGGATTCAAAACAAGTTTAGTGACTAAGGTCAGTAGTGTACTAGTGAGACCCCTGGTCTTGGTTACTTTTCTCTCGTTGCTGAGACAAAATACTTTGACACTCAAAATTAAGGAGGGAAAGGTTTATTGAGCTCATAGTTTGTGGAGGTTTCAGTCCATAACCAACTGGCCCAAGGCAGGGAGATGTGGCCGAGGGGAAACAGTTTATGGTTGCAGAAGACAGCAAAAAGAACAAGAGCAAAAGGGAGCAGCAGCAGAGAGGAAGTCTCTTTCCGTCCATTATAATGTATTCAGGACACCCACCACGGAGTGGGTGTAGCGCTCACAGCCTTAATCTCAGCCATGGGCCATGAATCAATCATAAATTCTGGAAGCCTGCCCATGACTGCATGAGGCTCTGGAGGGACATGTAGGCACAAACCATAACACCAGTGTTTACTATTAAGACATTAAAAATGTTTGAAATGAAAATGAAAAGGAGGGTTCACAGGTTAATGAATCTGGCACTGTACCAGGAGGGTAGGAAGGACAAGAAACCGAGTGAGCTCCAAAACCAAGGAGCCATTATGAACAGATTGGGTAATATACGTTCCTGCTTCTCTCTATAAGACTTGAACTTCCTCTGCATCCTGTCACATAAGAGCACAACCACTTCCAGCTCTTGGAGGTTTGAATGCCTCGAGTGAAATGCCAAGATAAATAAAAATTTAGTAGCTTTCCACCCACAGCACCTGTGCAGATAAGTTGTATAAGGCTTCAGATGAGTTGAAGAGCTTCATTGTATTAAAGAAGGAACAGCTGGTCTAGTCAGTGCTCATTTGCTCATGGGTTTTTGCTCATGGCTTTCAGCTGGAAAGGAATCTCTAGAAAGGTATTTAAGCTAGGCTTCCATGCAGGAAGCATCCGTCATCTAAACAAATTCAAGGAAAGTGCCTGCCCTCTCAGATGAGCCAAATGATGAGAAAGACCACCACTGGGAAGAGCAAAAATGTTAACCCACATGTATTTTCTGAGGTGACACAACATGTCTCTGTTGCCACTAGATCAGGTTGTTAAACAACATCTGCCTTTGGGCCACAGTCATTTACCCAACACCTTCCTTGGAATAAAATGAATACTGGATGGTTCAGGATGAATTTGGGGGTCCTGTGAAGAAGTTCTAGAGAAACATTCATTTTATCTGTTGAATATATATATTTCATATCATTTTCTCTACTCTTAGAAATATTATTTTAGTCAGTGAGAAGAATGCAAAGAAAGACAGTGAAAGAAATTCTTGTCTGACAGCAGAAAATCGGAATCATTGTAACAACACCACTAACTGTATTCTACTTTGTTGTCCTCAGAATTAGTCATGTGGGTGTGAGCCCATGTTGCAGAGGTGCGCATTTTCTTACAAAAATGTTTCCACTGTGTGCACTTGCCAAAACATGCCCTACCTTTTCCTGTAATCATTAGTTATTAATGTTCTGCAATTAAATATTTTTGTAGTCAGCTCCTGTATTAATTCCCATCCACCATTGACCCTAATCCCTGTACTTGTGGCAGAAAACCTATGGCATGTGTGTTGTTTTTCCTTTAATACAAAACATGTTAATGTATGAGTTGTTTTTTCTAAACTAAGACCTCAGTATTCAAGATTAAGTGCAGTGTTGGTACTTTGCCCATATAGGTGGGTGTTGGGTTGCAGTTTGGGCCCTTGTCTCTAAGAGTTTCACCGTCACTGGCCTATACTCTATCAGTGATTCTCAGGAAAAGGAAAAAGGATGATTCTGCACATAAAAAGCATGTGCTCGTATTTGCCCTTGTGAACTAATAAATCACACACTGGACAGCCAAGAAGGAAGAAGAGGTTCCCCCGCACGCTTTAAGTCCATCTGATGTCACACGGTGCTTCTCTACTATTGGCTTTGTTTTCCTGGTTTAGACCCTTTTTCATCCCTTGCTCTTCTCTTCTGAGTGAGTAAACTCACTAAATATCCCCCACGACTCAGCGTGGACACTCGCCCCTGTACCTTCTTCCATTACTCAGCCACGGCTACCCATTTCCAAGGACAGCGCCCTCCCTGCGCTCCTGAGTCCCTACTGTGGGAGGTCAGAATTTCCCACGAGCGTGATATCAGATGCAAAAAGTGATTCAAACATTCGGACCAGAGAGGATTACTCTGAATTTTGCTCTTTGAGAATAAAGATGTCTTTAAATGATGATCTTTCAAATCAAGAAGTGTTGGGAAATGGACTTCAGCATCACTGCAGGGAAAACCAAATGACAATTGCTTTCCCACAGACCCTTTAAAATCTATAAGCTGAGGTGATTGATGCTTAATATACAGCACAACGTGACTGCAGAAAATCTATTGGGAAGATTGTTATGTATGACTTTATAGCCCAAGACAGTGCCTTGAAATTCTCACCTGGCACTGGTTCTGCTCTCATAGCCTAGGGTTATGCTGCACAGAGTTCTACGTTTCAATTTTTTCTCATTACCCAGACATCAGACGTGGATTATGGGTGAAGGCGAAGTAATAGGAAATTATATCTCACTATTATTTTTGGACAACTAATAGTTCCCACTTCAGTAAAATGAATCTTATTTCATAGAAAATTCAATAATACAGCTTTAGTCTGGAACTTCAATGTTACGGTCTACTTACTGGAAGTTCAGTTCATTAGATTCCTGGACTTCAGCGCAGAAAACCTGAGCTCCGCTTTGCAGTTCTTCCCATGCATTACTGTGTAATCAGCCTAAATTATCTGAAACCATTTTACCTTATTAGCTTGCTATTTACCCCCAGTTTATACAGTGGTAATAATGTAAATTCAATCTGCAAGTAGCCATCCAAAACCAAGAACGTTATCTTAGTATTTATTTTCAAGCTATGTTTCTAGAAATTTTAAGTTCACAATTATTTCAAGTGTTACATACAAATACTTCATCTTACATTTTAATATATGTTTTAATATTTTGTAAATATCCTAAGAATTACTAATGCATATATGTTAGATATAAGATTTTGATGTATGTCCTTTCAAGATATCACCTGCTCCTGTGTGGAATCTTTAATATAAATCTCCTTCTGTGCGCAGAAATTAACTTTCTTCAAAATGTTATTTTACTTGTTTATTTTTTGTGTCAGGGTCTGCATATTCTAGGAAAATGCTGTACCCCTGAACTACATCCTTAGCTCTAGACATCTTATTGATAATAAGGGTTCAGCAAATGTACATCCACTGAGGACTGGATAAAAAAAGTGGCATTTTTATTCAATGGAATGCTACTCAGCTATAAAGAAAGACAATCTTGAGGCTTTTATAGGTAAATGGTCACAACTAGAGACCATACTTATAAGTGAAATAAATCAGATGTGCATGCATAAGCAGCATATTGTATCACTGGGGTAGGAACCTGAAAGTGTGAATATAAATTAGGAGGTATGATAAACAGTGTGAAATGAAAGGAAACTGCTTGAAAGTAGGGAGCAGCTCAGATGGGGGAGGGAGAAAAGGAAGAAAGGGATAATTAAGTATGTATGTATGTATGTATGTATGTGCAGGATGGCTAACATAGTTGTACTACTGACTAATGTTGCTTTATTGTAAGAAACAGTTAATTATTAGTTGCTTGATCAGTCTTGCATGTCTATATTTGTTTTCCTGAGCATACACATTGAAATTATCAATACGTAATATGACAACCATTGTTAATTCCCTGTTACCTTGTCTACAACCCAGTTTTGATTGTACTATTCTTGTGCTACTTTGTGAGTGGCTGTCTGTTAATATGTTTTTGTTCTTTTATTTTTAAAATAAAAAACAAATAAGAGTTGAGGTTAGCTCTTGTCTGTTTCATAAGATCAGTGCCTGACTATGGTCTTTTCAAAATACATATAAGCAAATTCCCACATATATGAAAGGCTTTATCAAGGACTACATGCTAAGATGATCAGTATTGTTGTCACATAACCTGTGAGCAATGTAGCAAATGCAACTACTGGTGACATGAAATACTACTAGAGGATACAAAGTCAACACTCAAAAATAATAGCATTCCTGTACACAGATAAAAACACACACAGAGAAATTAGGAATCAACACCTTTCACTATGGCATATGAAATGACATACCTGGGAATCCGTTTAACAAAGGAAGTGAAGGACCTACACAGTGATAATTACAGTACCCTGAAAAAAGAGATCAAAGAGGATTTCAGAAAATGGAAAGATATTCTTTGCTCATGAATAGGAAGAGCCAACATTGTGAAAGTGGCCATACTCAAAATTATTGTATAGATTCAGTGCAATCTCAATGAAAACACCAGTGGTATACCACACAGTTCTAGAGAAAACATTCATAAAGTTTGTCTGAAACCAGAAGAGGCCTAGAATATTAAAAGCAATCCTGGGCAACAAAGGAAAGACAGGAGGCATCACAATCCCTGACCAGGATAGCTAGGACAATTATACTGCTCATGTCTAATGGTTTATTGAAAGGAACAGTTAATGCTTAATTTTTTTCTTGAGCCATTTTGCATGCTCATATCTGGTAATCTGAAAAACTAATTTGAAGATAATAATATGCAATATAACAACCATTGTTGAATTCCTACTATCCTTTTTAGTGAAGCTCTGCATTATTTCTAATTTTTTATTACATTTTATTCTCTTTAATTGTTCGATCAATCTTACATTCTTATATCTGGTAATCTGAGCAACATCTTTGAAGTTATCAAGATGTAATATAATAACCATTATTAATTCCTATCATTTTATTTTGAAATCCTGTATCATTTTTATTGTTTTGGTGTTGTTTTTGTCTTTGTTGTTATTTTGTTATTGTTTTTATTCTGTTTAAAATAAAAATAAATAAACAAAATAATACTTGTTGCTAACAAAAAAGGAAAACAATTAGAATGAGGCTGTGAAGACTCTTCATCTAAAAGCACGCATGTGAACACACACACACACACACACACACACACACACACACTTTGGTGGAGAAGAGTAGTCATGCGTAATCTATTCAGCAACCAGTTATAATGGAGGAAATATTTTTGACTTTTTAACAACCTGTTCTGAAGCAAAAACAATGTCCTACTCTGAAGTTCAGTAATAATGCTCTTACCTCACTTGACACAAGTTTGAAAGGCCCATCCACCTCTGTTCTAGAGGAACAGCACTGAACTATGAACAGGCTCAGGTGTGGACCGGAGTTATATTTGACGAAATTTGTAAGTCCGTATTTCCCCACTGCTTGCAATCTGTCACATTCATCTCAGGTGCTACATTTCAATAATCATCATTGTCATTAAATTAATCTTCTCAAACCAAAGAAAGAAGTTCTGACATGTATAGTAGTGTCTACAAATAGGCTTCTTTTTGAGAGGGGGTCCATGTTGTCTGTGCTGGTCTTCAATTTGTGGGTGCAAGTAATTCTCCCACTTTAGCCTCTTGGTATATTCACTGGTCATCTAATAGATTCTAGAGAATAGTATTTATATCTTTGCTCAACCTCAAGAAGTTTGGGATACATTTCCATTATAATTTCACAGATATTGCCTCAAATTTGGAAAGATGAGAATTTAGTACTTTAAAAATATTGTTATGGTTGATACATTGTGTTGCTTCAGATGCTGGATGTAAAATTACAGGACACAGTGTTAGCCCTGCTGGATTTTGGACTTTCTTTGGTCCCAGTGCTCTATATTTCCCTGTTGGTGCCTTTTACAATGATGTTTATTTTGTGCCTTTAAGTGTTGGAAGTGTTTAATTTTCATTTGTACGGGGGTTTATAACTAAAGAGTTCACCTTACATCTTGGAGGAGACTTGGGACTTGGACTTTTCAGCAATGCTGAAACTATGGAGTTTGGCAACTCTTGCAGATGGACTAAATGCCTTTTACATAAAGGGATGTACATGAGTCTTTAGGGGGAGAAATATTATGGTTCTAATGTAATATGTCTTTGTATCTGGAAACTGGTTTCCAGAAATGTGTTTAGTTGCCAAGTTGACAAGGGGTGGAGTGTTATGGTTGATATAGTGTGTCAACTTGGGGAGTCTAGAGGTTTGGCTGAGTGATTCAGCAGGAAGCCAGGGTGCTTACTTTGTATACATCCTGAGCCTGTGGAAGAGGAAGGCGTGGAAAATATGTGAGTGCTACCCACCCCCCGAGTGGGGGTAGCCTGTTTACAATGTAAGGGAAGAAAAGAGGCTGCTTGCATCCATTCCTCCCTTTTTGCTGGTTGTTTTTGCTGTGTTCTGCCGCCATGAACAATTGCCCACTGCCATGTGCCACTCTGCCTCTAAGCCAGCCAAGTATGGACTAAAACCTCTACCAACTGTAAGCTAAATAAACCTTTCCTTCCTTCATTTTGGGTGTTGGGTATTTTGTCTCAGCAACGAGAAGAAAGTAACCAAGACAAATATGTACATTGCAAATGTAATGTCAGGGTTTTATTAATTATAAGTTTGTTCCAAAACAATATTTTATACCTGTCATGTTCATGTTAGTGAAGCTGACTTTTAGTTCCAAGTTTTTAAAATTTGTTAATACATTGCTTCAACAAATTATACAATATTTTCTGAACTTGCAAAACTTGTACTGTGAACAAAATAATTTTAAGTGTTCATAAAATGTCAAATCATTTAGGTAGATTTTTGATGACATTAGAAGGTCTATGTGATAGCATTTCTTGTAGAAATAATTTACTTTTTAAAAGTAACAAGGTAGCAAAACATTAAAAACAACTAAGTAGAAGATGAGGTAAACACTTTTGGTACATATGCTTGATAGAATTGGATGTTATATTTATACAGAAAGATCTCCTAAGATACAGACCAATGCTGGAATAAAAGCTCTTTTCCTCCATAGTCAGTGTTTCACAAATGTGTTTTGCATGCTATTTTCCCCTTTGCCTCTTCCAGCTGCTGGGGCAAAATACTTGATGTCTCCAACTTTGGCTTGTGGTTCTAGTGTTCAGTCCATGACTGACTGTATCCAGTGCAGGAATATTGTGATAGAAGTGTGTGGAGAAGAAACCTGCTCACTCCATGGCAGCCAGAAGCACTGCAAGGGGAGGGAGCACATCCTGAAAGGCACACCTTCTCCATCTAGACCCTATTTCCTCATAGCACATTAAACAGTAATCACCTCTTCATTTGTCTCCTTGTCCAGTCCACTTGACAATGAAGATTTAATGGCATATGCCTCAATTTTTATTTGTGCCATTCATAATCTCTCCTGCTATGCATCTCATAATTTAACAAGTATTTGCTTAGTGCCTGGAATCTGCTGGACTTTGAATGAGCTGCTGAAACATATTAGGGAATAATAGTGAAGCTTGTTTCCTAGGAACTTAATTCCAAGTGCTTTACATTTTTATGATACCAATTGTCTTAGTCACTTTTTTCATTGCTGAGACAAAACCTAACATCCAAAGTGAAAGGGGGAAAGGTCTCTTTAGCTCATACTTTGTAGAGGTTTCAGCCCATAGTTGACTGACTCCAAGGCAGAGTGGCTTGACAGGAGCATCAAAGAGAACACAGTTCATGGTGCCCCAAAAAATGTCAAAAGCAACAAAGGAGAGAGATAAGACTCTGTTCCTTATATTGTATGCAGGCTACACACCCTACGGTGGGTGAAGCACTTGTACTCTTGATACCAGAATCACACACTCTAAATCTAAGAGCCCAATGACCACATCAGGCTTTGGGGGGACATCTAGACAAACCATAACATTCTTCCCCTGGTACTTGAAAAACTTATGCATGTTCCCTTATGAAAAGGCATTTAGTCATCTCCAAGAGTTGCTAAAGTCCTAACAATTTCAACATTGCTGAAAAGTCCAAGTCCCAAGTCTCCTCTGAGTTTTAAGACAAACTCTCAACTGCAAGCCCCAGTACAAATGAAAAGAAAGTTAAATATTTTCAACGTTAAATGGCACAAGATAGATAATTTCCATTCCAAAAGTTACAAACAGGGAGATACAAAGGAATGGGACCAAAGCAAGTCCAAAATCCATCACGGCAAACATTGTGTCATGTAGTTCCATGTGCAGCATCTGATGCAATTGGTGGCAAGATGTAAACTCCGAAGGGTTTGAGTGGCTCTGCCCCTGTGGTTGTAGCTCCCATGCCTTCTCTCTTGCACTTGTTCTGCTCCTTCCTTGCAGTTTTCCTGAGGTGATCCACATTCCTGACTTCTCAAAACTTCTGGGGTCTCCACTGCATCTGGGGCTTCACATACTGCCTGGCCTCCTACAATTTTTGAAATGTGGATGGAAGCTTTCCTGACCCCACAACTCTTTCATTCTGTATGCACCTAAAAAACCAGCACCATGTGGACAATGCCAAAGTCTGTTGCCAGCTGGAGCAGTAGCCAGGTTTCCCTCTCTCTTGGCTCTAGGGGGTCAAGTGCCTGGATTTCTGAATACTCTGAATCCATTTCATGGAAAAAGTTCTCTAGGCCACTGCCATTGTAGAACATGGGCTCTAGGGCTCTCCTCTCCTCTCAAAGCAAAGTCTTTCACCTTTGCAATTTTGGGGATGCAAAAGGTGGAGTCCTGCTTCTTCTTGTGATGCTCTTATATCATCTTTTTTTATCCTCCTGCTCCTTCTCAGCAATCTAGATCTCCTCTGCTTTATCTTTACAAACCATAGCTTTACTGGAGCTTCATTTCTGGCAAAACTTACAATGTTCTGAGTCATTCTGTTTGGTTCTTTGCTCTTCATTCTCAGTGTAGATCTGGATAAAATCCCCCAGCGGTATCCATGCCACCATCTCAACATTCAACTGCCTTGAAATTTCTTTTGCCAGAATAATTTGCCTGGTGCCCTTAATTTCTGTCTTAAGCAAAGTCTCTGTATGTGCATAAAATGCAGAAAAACTGTCTGCCTAGCCGTAACATACATCATCCGGAGCCCTGAAACAAATACAGTGCTTTCCAGCAGAAACTTCCTGAAGCCTGGTCTCTACCAGCTTTCCATTCTTCTGAGCTCTGACCAGAATCTTCCATACAGAACAGCCTAAAGCATTCTAGCACTACTTTTTCAGCCTGGTATCTCTGAACATTTCCAAACTCTTCCCACAAGCCATTCCCAAAGACTCCTGAACAACATGGTCAGTTACAGTCACAGCAATGACCCACTTCTCTGGTACTAAATTCTGTCTTAGTGTCTTTTCTCTCAGTGCTGAAACAAAATACGCAGTGCCCAAAGTTAAGGAAAAGCTTATTTAGCTCACAGTTTATAGAGATTTCAGTTGGGGCAGGGTGGCTTTGCAGAGGAGAATAGTTCATGGCAAGCAGGAGACAGAAAAATCAACAACTGAACCTTAACAGTGTCTTTTTGCTCCCTTTATACTTTATCTAGGCTGCTGGGATTAAGGTGGTACCAAACCAATGACTGAACTGATCACACACCCTTGATCCCAGCATCACACATTCTAGATTCATTGACCTCTGAAAACGCACTGTGACTGCTTGAAGCTTTAGGGGGACATCTAGACACAGGTCCTAATACCTGTGAAAGTTCAGGTCTACCATAGACAGACATACTTAGATGAAGAACTGTGTTTGATAACCACGTATTCTGTGATCTGAATATATGAATTTAAGGTAAGCAAGAGTGCAGTTTATCAAATGCACTCTGCATGCAACAGTGATCTTGTAAATGGTGGTTTGATGCTGACATTCATCCCCATGTGACCTTTCTATGGTTCTTCCACTCTTACATGAAGTCCATGCCTCTCCAGGACTCCACAGGAACTCCTGCTCCCACTCTCATTGGCTGAAAGATATTAGTGATACAAATGAATGTGTTCTTTGATACCCTACCTCATGGTCTTTGCTATAACAATCTTCTAGTTCTTTTTGATTTATCTAGGAAAGAGGCCTTCCTTACTATTGGAAGTACATAGATGGAGGGGTAGAGTTAATAATTAGTGCTGTCTTGGGTTGGATTCCAACACCATTGGCGACACACTACAGAAACTGAGGACCATCAGGGACTTCCAATAATAATTCACCTGGATGCCTGTTTGGTCAGCTCCATTAGCCAGTTGGAATGTGTCATTTCTTTCTCTCAAATCCCTGCATCAATTATTTACCCAAATAATGAGCAGATGTTACCAGATTACTTGGAAAGAGCGTACTCTATTTCTGGCTGATTCTCTAGTCTATGACCACTGTTGGTAGGATTCCATGTGGCTGCTGCTTTTCAATCTGTCTACGAAGTAAACATGCTGCTCAGCTGACAGATTTTATGTGTCTGGAGATCAGCACACCATCACACACATGCATTCCACTGTGTGTTACTTTCCTGCTGTAAATGAATTCATAACTATATCGATCTATATCATCTATATCTATGTATCGATGTCTATCTATCATCTATCTATTATCTATCTATCTATATCCCATCTTATGTTCATTCCTACACCAAATAAAACAAATTGTTATATTATTTCTTAATTTGTTATTAAATAAATTGAACTATCCCATGCACTCAAAACCATCCCCTGTGTTTTACATAACTAAAACCTTCTAAAATACTTCCTCCAAATCTGGTATTTTAGAAAACAGTATTTAACAATTTATTTCAGGTAGGTGTTTGGATACTTTTCAGTCATCTGTACTTGCTGAGAATAATTATTCAACAATAAAATTCAGAAGTCGAAGTTTTCTCCACCAGATTGACATCCAAATTGTTTAATTTCTTGTAATGGAAAATTGAATTTTATTCTGAAATTGTTTTATTTCTGTCTCCCCCCTCGTGTGTATGTGTGCATGTGTCTGTGTGTATTCATGTGTACATATGTATACTTTTATTTTCTGCTTGTTTAGTATCTTATTGGTTTAATATATAAAATAGTTTATGATGAAGGAACAAAAATGTTGGCTCATAATTTAGTATTTTAATACTTGTATATGAAATTGTAACTCAGATGTCAAGATTTAGTGTTTCTTCAAAATTGGCTATAATTGTTGGGTTTTGTGGAAATTCACAATGCACATTTCAAAACAACAACCTTTTAAAATGAGCAAAATATCTTCCTACTGTTAGTATAATATTTTCCTCATGCCATCTGAATGACAGTAGAACCCTGAATGTGCTTAGGTTTGTTAAAAGACAAAGCAAAACAATAAATAGCTTTAAGAAAATTCTGCAATAGCTGTATTGACTTTTCTAACCATATGTACTCAAGATGAACATTTTCCTGCTTTCAAAACAGGCCTGAAAAATAAAGATTTATCTGAGATACAGTAGATTCAAGTACAATGTGTATTTTTGTACATATAGATTCTTACGTGGATTTCAAATTTGTTAAAATAATACAATGAACACTTAGGATAGGTTAAGAAATATGAGTTAAGAAACAACTCTTGAGCATAGAGCTTCTAAGGGGAAGATAGGATTAATTTTAATGGTCAAATACTTACTGCCTATTAATAAATCAGTCTTAGTAAATAAATCTTGTTTACTAAGGGGAAAATAGAAACATAATAAAGAAATTCTGTCAAGAACTATAAAGTAGAAAAAACTCCAATATAAGTTACCTATGAACTGTTGGATTTATTTAAGACTATAAACCAGATCTTCAGGAAGCCCAGCGAGTCACCACTGTGCCTTCATGACCAGTATGTGAGGCAGGTGGAACCCTGGGCACCCTCTGGAGCCTCAGTGGCTACTGACCACACCCACAGTATGTCTATGGGGGCTGGGATGAACCCCAGACATCTTGAGGAACCCTAGCGAGCCACTCCAGTGCCTCCCCCACTAGTGTGTGAGGCACGTGGAACTCTGGACAACTTCTGGGGCCTTGGCAGTCACTCCCAGAACAACCTATAACCCCCTAAGAGCTTAGCTGAATTGGGAAAAAATTTTATCCAACTGCTCCTCAGACAAAAGACTTTTATCTAGGACATATAAATAATTTAAAAAATATCATGCCCCTCAAAATTAAAAGACCCAATTCAAAAATGGGCATCTGAGATGAACACACACTTTTCTAATTCAGAGATACTAATAGTGAATAAGTACATGATAAAGTGCTCAGCGTCACTAGTCATTTGAGAAATGCAAATTAAAACAACACTGAGATTCCTTCTCATCCCAGAAAGAATGGCTATCATCAAGAAATCAACTAATAACAAATGCTGGAGAGACTGTGGGGAGAAAGGAACACTACTCCACTGCTGGTGGGAGTGTAGATTGGTGAAACCACCGTGGAAATCAGCCTGGAGGTTCCTCACGAAACTAGGATTGGAAGTCCCATTTAATCCACCTAGTCCCATTCTGGGTATTTTCCCAGAAAAATTAAAGACACCATACCACAGTGATATATATGCACTCATGTTTATAGCAACACAGTTTGTTATAGCTAAATCTTGGAAGCAAGCCAGCTGTATATCCACTGAGGAATGAATAAAAAATATTTAGTATTTTTATTCAAGGAAGTATTATTGAGCTATAAAAAAGATAAACTCGAGGCTTTTATAGGTAAATGGATGCGACTACAGACCATACTCATAAGGTTAATAAATTGGACCTACATGTATAAACATCATATTGTCTCCTTGGTGTAGGAACCTGAAAAAATAAGAAAAACTCAACATACAATAGATGATTGAAAAGAGAAGGAAATTGCTCAAAGGAAGAAATGACTGGGATGAGGGAAAGAAGAATAAAAGAAGCAAGCAAAATATACATATATACATACATATATGAATAGCTGCAATAACTGTATTGCTGGTGTCTGATGGTTTCTTGAAAGGAATCGGTAATGCTTAAAGTCTCTTATGTTCTGATCAAGTTTGTGTGCTTGTGTCTGGTAATCTGGGCAGGTGATTTGAAGGTAACACTATGTAATGGAATTACCGTGGTGAATTCCTCCCATCTTGTCTGGTGAAACTCTGTATTATCTCTAATAATTATTTTCTTATTCTCTTTAATGGTTTGAATCTTCCATTCTTCCATCTGGTAATCTGAGCAACGTATTTGAGGATAGCAATATGTAATATAATAACCGCTGTTAATTCATACTATTCTGTCTTGAAATCACGTATCACTTTAAATGTTCTTCCTTTGATTAGTTTATGTTTGTGATACTGGTATCTGCTATTGTTCTATTTTTTGTTTGTGTCTCATTTACTACTCTCTTTAAAGTAAAAAAAAAAGCAAAAAAACCAACTATAAACCAATTAACCTCCTGGTTTCTATCCCAAAGACAGTCTTATCTTTTCATATTCTTGTGTAATACCTGTGACATCCTTGAGATACAATGGTTCAGGTCAGAGTATAGGATTTGGCTGTATTGGCTGCCTGATCACCAGGGCTGAGTTCAACTCTGAGAAGTACTTATTTTCATTAGCAGTTATCCCTTCAGTGACCTCAATTTACATGGTCTACATGCTCATTAAGGCAGTTGAAAGTATGAATAGGAAGCTTGTCATCAGTGCAAAGCCCATCCCATCTGCCAACATCAAATCAGTTGATGCTGGTGGTGAGTATATTGTGGAGTTCAGTGTACCTTTACGACAGGGAAAAGCCTGGAGCTCGCTTGAAGAAGACCCAGAAGGGTCATCATCTCCGTCCCTTTTTCTGATGCCCCCATATATTTGATGGACATGGGACATACAAAGAAATATAGGGAGTTATAGAAATATGACTCCATTCTGATTATCACCAGTGCCTCCTGTACCACCAGCTGCTTAGCATCCATAACCAAGGTCAATAATGACAACTTTGGCATCATGGAGGGACCCATGATCACAATTCATGCCATCACTGACCCAGATGACTATGGCTAGACTTCTGGGAAACTGTGGAATGATGACCAAGGGACTGCCCAGAATACCATGTATACATCCAGTGGTGCTGCCAAGGCAGTGGGCAAGTTTATTATTGCACTATAGGAAGATTATTGGTGTGGTCTTTTGTGTGCCTACTTCCAAAATGTCAGTTGTAGACTTGATCTGCCAACTATAGGAAGTTGCCAAATTTGATGATATCAAGAGTGTAGAGAAGCAGATATTGGAAGGCCCCTAGAGTGCATTCAGGAACCCACGGAGGACCAGGTTGCCTCTTGAGACTAATAATGACACCTACTATTTTGATTCTGGGGCTGGTATTGCCCTCAATATCCACTTTCTCAACCTAATTTCCTGTATAACAATGACTTCTGTTACAGCAACAGCATATTTGACCTAATTGCTCACAAGGGCCTCAGAGGAGTGAAACTCTTTGAATCCGATGCCATAGCAAGAACACAAAATGGAGAGAGGAACTCTCAGATACTGAGGAGTTAGTGAGCCCCTAACACACTGAAAATCTCTACTGACAGTTTTCATCCTAGACCTCCTAAAAAGATGAGCAATACCAGGAGTTTGACTTTCAAATGTATCATGTAGAATCCACTTTAAACCCACCATACCCAGCCAGAGAAAAACATACATGAACAAACTAACAAAAGTGAAACATAAAGAGGTATCACTAAATTGATCTATTGGCTATATTTTCCATAAAATAGAATAACTCCTTTTTATTGTAAAATAAAATCAAAATGCTCAACATGAGACCAATATAATCCTCTAGTGCTAGTGATGCCAACCTGCCTTCTGGTTTGTGTGGAGGCATTTGCTGATTGAATAAATATTCCAGTCAATACGTCTAGCAAAGCAATAACACCTTGTAACTTTTTTGTCCTTTTTCAGTGCTATATAGTCACCAGATATACAACACATCTTGAATGTCATCTCCTCAGTGTACTGAGTAACATTAAAAAAAGAAGAAAGTATGCAAGAAAGCAAGCATTTCTGATCAACAAGGATCAACATTGTTATTATAATTTAATAGAATAAAAAAATTTCCATTTTTAGAAAATGTTCTCTTGATGCAATGTTTGACTAATTTAGGCCAATATGAACTCAAGAAAATTAACAATGTGGAGCTCTCTAGGTCATATCTAATATTAAATTCACTTGAAAACATGATCCAGAGTCAGGGCTTGAATCAACACAGCAATAAATTATACCTTAACTTTTATTTTCAGCTTTGTAATATGTTTACTAAAATTACTGGATACCTAAAATATAAGAAAAATCCACACTCAGAGAATCAGAGCTCCTCGTTCTGTACCCAGTGAGTGAATGCACGGTCTTGAGTAGTAACTTGACTTTTGCTCTTGTATCTATATAGAAACTTGGGAGCCTAATGAACTAATAGAGTTTTCTTCTTGAGTTCTGTCATTGCTCTTTTGCTCCTACTTTAAAACATTTTTACATTAGTAAAAATTAAGGAGAGACTCAGAAAAGCAAAAGCAACCTGGGCAAAAAGAACAAAGTAGGAGGCATCACCATCCTATACCTGAAGTTATATTACAACGATTTTGTGATAAAAAAGAGCGTGGCACTGGAACTAAAAGAGACATGGAGATCAATGAAAAGGAATAGGGATCGTAGGAAAAACCCTAAGTACATTCATCTATTTGATCTTGACAAAGAGACCAAAAACAGACCATAGGAGAAAGACAACCTCTTTAAAAATGAGATTGGAAAAGTTGGTATCCACAGGCAGAAGGAATGTACATCCCTACCACTCACTATGTACTAAACTAAAATCAAGATTGATCAAGGAACTAAACGTTAAAGCAGAAGCATTTAACCTGCTGGAGGGGAAAAAACCAAAACTCTTGAAGTCACAGGTGTGCACAAAGACTTTGTGAATAGAATTCCAGTTGTATAAGGAATAGTTTCAAAAATCAACAGATGCTATCATATCGTATTGAAAAGCTTCTGCACTAGAGAAACAATCAACAGAGTGAAATGACAACCTACAGAATGGGAAAACAGTTTTGCCAGAGTCCTCAGACAGATGACACATATCTATAATATATGAAGCACTCAAAAAAAAAAAAATTAGAGTCTCTTCCAGAAAGATCCAACTGAAGTGAATAGATACTTCTCAGGAGAAAATCTACAAATGGACAATAAATACATGAAGAAACGTTCAATATTGCTTGCTATTAGAGAAATGAGAATTAAAACATCACTGAGATTAAATGAGAATTAAAACAACACTGGGTCCGTGGGACCCAGCAAGCATCTGACATGAGAATTAGAGCCCATGGAGACAGCAAAGAGAGGGACCACAACATGGAGGAGGGAGGTTGCAAGTGATGCTTTCTTCCTGAGCCTAGCTCATAGAATGTGAGGGGCAGCTTGAACCTGCAGAGGCACTGTGACTACTGGTGATCCCAGAAGCCTCCGTGAGAAATACACCAGTGGAAGACAGCAGTGAAAGCTGCTGACTCAATAGCTGATGAGTTATTCGAGTTCAGATGTTCCCCAGGCGAGGGCAATTGGCCGATTGCTATTTTGGAAAAGGGCCATTGGAAGTCAGAACTCAGAACAGCTGTAGGTTGTTCCATTTAGCAGCTCCAAGTGTCAGGGCGAGGTGCAACCCAGTTCAAGCTGGAAGGAGTCACTTGGAGTGCTGCAGGATGATAATCTTGGATCTCAGCCTCACAGCCAGAAAAACCAGAAGTAGCGTGAACTTCAGTGGAACTAAGGACCCAAATTTTCTGGGAATATTCATCACCACCACAATTCTACTGCTTGCTTATTGGAATCAATCAACATTGATCTCAGTTCTGTATGTGCTTTCTGTCAACCAATGACAGTAGAGACAAACCCTGAAACACACATTTTATTCTCTTTGTTTTCTTTTTTCGCTTCATTGCTTATTCTTGTTTTTATATGAGTGTGAACATTTTTTCTAGTTTTTCTGTTGTTCTGTTCTTGCTTCTTTCTTTTCTCTGCTGCCTTCTTCACCAGTTCTCAAGGCTTGCATAATCTTCCTTTGTCCTTCAGTCTTGTTTCTAATTGGTTTTTCTTCTTCCATTTCTCTATTTTCACCCGAGTGCTTTTAACTTTTCTCCTTTGAAGGTAAAATCACACTATTGAGGGGATGCTTACTGTACATAACTTTAGTTTGTTTTAGATGTTGTTATATGATTATACACATTGTTTATACAGTTAAAGGTGGCAAATTAATAATTACCACAGCTGGCATTTTCTACAGTGTGTTTGATGCTATTACTATTACTGATTGTACTACTTTAGCCAAGGTGACATAATTGTTCTAATAAGTTGTTCTTTCTTTATACCAAGACTGAGATTGTCTGTCAATCATAAACAATACTATAGGCCAGTGGCAAGGACCAGGGTCTAGGCCAAATAGACAGCAATTTTTCATTCCTAATAAATTGAAGAGGTAAGATCTTCCAAAAGACTCAAAACACTAAGCTAGCTTCATCTGAAAGACACCTCTGAAAAGTAGTCATTTCTTAAGTGTTCTCCATAGTAGCAATAAAGAGAACTACCAAAATGAATTACAAGCATCAACACAGGAACTAAACAAAAAAAGAAGGAAAACGAGAAGACACAGAAGTGAGATGAATCTCAACTTCTAGCTTGCTAAAGGCAAGCCCACGGGAGAATGAGATGAAATATTTCAAAAGCTGTCCATCTGGACTCTCTGCAGCAGTAACTGTAGAAGGAACAAAGCAAATGAATGAGGCTCTAGAAAAAAATCAAAGCAGAAATCAGTTGTCAGTGAAGGGCGTGCTTAGTGATTCTAGGGAAGATGCAGGAAAAAGAAGAGTTTAGGAAAATAATAGAAACCATGAATTCCCAACTATGAAAGAAATAGAATCCATGAAGTTGATTCACCCAGATATCCAAGAGATTAAAAATTCTATTGAATATACAACCAGAAGGATGAACAAATGTGAGGACAGAATATCAGATATAGAACGCAAGATTGTGGTGAGTGAGCACAAGAAGAAAGATTTCTTAAAAATAGCAAGAAGCCACAAAAAATCAATCCAATAGCTACTAGATGATACAAGGAAGAATAACAAGATTGACTGCAGTCAATGAAAAAGCAGGAGATAATGCGAACAACATAAAAATTGTTCCTGGAAGTAAAGGCAAAAAACTTCCCAAGCATAGAAAAAGAATTCAACATACAGAAGTGAGGCGTATAGAACTTCAATTAGCCATAATAAAAATTCTACATGAAGGCATCTAATAGTCAAGATTCCAGAAATTCAACACAAGAACAAAATATTAAAAGCCGTTAGAGAAAAGAAACCAATCAGCTATAAAGCAAAGTCCATCAGAATCATATCAGGCTTCTCAACACAAACCCTTAAATCAGTGAGAGCTTGGAGTGAAGTATTCCAAACCCTAAAGAAAACAACCTACACAGTGGTGAGTAGATCATGATTGCTACATTAGAATGTCTGGTGTAAAATCCAGGCTGTAGCACTTATTAGTGAGGTAAATATTCACAAACCACTTAATCCCTCTGCGCTTCAGTTTCTTCACATATAAAAACTCACTACAACACTATCTAACAGAAATTTTTCATGTGAGTTAAATGAGATAATGTCACAGTTATCATATTATCATGTTATGAAAATATCATAATACTCACAGTTATCATATTAATAACTCCTTAAATTGCAAAACTGTTTAGTTATTTTAGAAATCTGATAGAATTCTTAAGGGTGCTAACTGTAGTCCTATATAATATAGCATTATTCAGTACACTATATGTGCAAAACACTAACTAGGTGTATAACCCTTATCCTCATACAATTTTTAAAATTTCACAGTTGAAATAGTTATACAAACAATAGTTAATAATTCACTAAAATGAATGAGAAATTGTGACACAGTGAGCTGTGTAAGCATTGTGTTATCTGGGGCCATGCTGTTCTGAATTCATTTATAATTTATCATATCATGGATATTCTTTGAAAGAAGTTTATTGGAATGTATACTCCTAATAAGCATTAGTTTGAGTTATGATTTTTGAGGTTACAGTAGTAAAAAAACAATGTGCACTCAGTGAAAGAAATTTTACTTTGAATTTTGAATTTTGATCTTTCCCCAGGATAGTAGTGTAAGAGTATTGGGAAAACAGTGTTAGCCACCACAATTTACAGTCAGCCATGTGATCCTGAAGATAAACCATTCAGTGTACAGTGTTGTTTGCTGCTGATTTAAGATGGTTGGTGGGTGAGCTATATGAAATGTGTTTTTGATGTACAATGTTTTCAACTTAGGATAGATTTATCAGTACATAACCTCACTAAAATTTGAAGCAGTATCTGGAAAGGTTGAGGAAAGTATACAGAAGAGAGTATCCTTTTGTGTGACAGCCAGTGTAGTAGATGCCTTTAGATTTCTCTTTATGGAGTCAGGGACCCATTCCTGCCAGGTAACAGACAAATTTGCTGTTGATAGCTCACAGGTGAATCCTCACCTCCCGAGTATCCCCAAGATCAAATGGAATTGCCTTTTGCAAATTTACCCCATTTTCTATGGGCATCTCAAAGGGGAAGGCTTTCCAAAGTTCCCTCCATTGTTCTAAACTTGGGACATTTCTACCTTAGAATTCCTATGGAAATAATAGACTTTTGTTGCAATTATATCTGTTCAAATATCTTACATAACTCTGATTCTCTAACTCCAATGTAAGTGTTGGATCCACAACAATATTTGCTAATAAATCACAGGCAAACTAATTTTCATCTTAGAGTCTGTTTTTGAGAAAGCCAACACATAATATTTGTGACAATAGTGGTCAAAACAAAACAAACAATTAAGCAAAAAAGCTAATTCTGGGTTTTCTTCTGGCTGGTTATATCATTAGTAGTGGGTGAAGTACTCTGCATAAAATAAAAGTAAAACTGCTAAACTTTCATAAATTCTAAAGTGAGTTGGGATACAGGAGGAATGGAATGCACAGGCGAGTATAATTTGAGGCTATTTAAAATGTTCAGGATCAGTAGCACTCTAACATAAGAACTGTGGAATTTGGAGTCTATTTTAGGGGTTAATAGAAACTTAGAAGAAGGACCGTGAAAGTTTGAAGGTGATTCATCATTTTATTAAGGCTAAGTGAAAAGAATGTTGGCATATGGAGAATTTTATCTCCTTAAACTGGAGGTTAAAGCATAGGATCATGTGCAGAAGCATTCCAGAGTATATTGACTTCAACATGGAAAGTCTGGTATACCAAGACCAAGGCCTTTTACAGAACACATTGTGAACGTGTAATATAATAGAATGATCTGTATCTATCCATCTTGATTCCCCAGATTGACCTAACACTTGAGGTTGCACAAATGGCCCTCTTTGTGTCAAAGGGCAACACAGTGTTTTTAAAGCATGTAACATACATTTGATTAAGTAGAGTGATACATCCTCTCAAATCACATATTAATATTATGTAAATACTAGTGCATGCAAATGAGATTAATGAACGCAGGTGAAAGCGATAGAAGGTGAGGAGTGTATCTTGCCGAGAAGCTAGGTCTCTGACAATTACTGGCCCCAGCTCAGACCAAAACCTAGAAACGTTTCATTAAAACAAGGACAAAATCTCATGGAGTCTTTAGCTGGCTCACTATTCTTGGGGGACTAGAAAAAAATTACTTATCATATGCTTAGATTTGCTATTAATAACTCTCATGTCTGATATTGGAAATTTGATTTTCAATGTTCATTTTTTTCTTTGCTGCATTCTGTAAACTGTCCACCCTTGTACTTTTTCCATCTGCACTTACCTCTGGTCCTGTAATAGTGAAATATTTTCAGAGATTGTGCAGTCTGGTTTTCATGAAATATTCTATGTAAAGCAAAACAATAAAGCACAAATTTAATTTGCTACATATATAACTCAGACAGTGTCTGTAGGATTGTCTAACATAATATAGACCATAATAAAATGTAATGAGTGTTCAGATAGTAGCTGGTGGATATTATATGTATTTTAAGTTGTAAGACTAATAAACTAAAATTTAAAAATCATTAGTAATTATCTTTCTTATCCAAGGCCGTTAAATTATTTCACTTACTCAGAAGAAATATTGCTAGATTTGTTACTTTTTAGATATTTCATATGCATAAATAATTATATATAAATTTCAGTATTCAATTTTAATTTCCTTTTATGAAGGTTATCGAACTTATTTTCAAATAACTGATTTTTTCATTGACAAGTAAAAATTCTATATATTTATGGTACAAAATATGTTTTGAAATATTTATACATTTTGCAGTAGATAGATCAAGCTATTTAAATTATAGATATATATAATGGTTAAAATTGGATTCACAAAGTCAGATAAAATGATATCAACCTCTAATTTTCTAAAAGAAGTTATGCCTCTGAAGACATATTATTCTAGTTTTAGTTCTTCCCTTAGGGCAACTTTGATTTAAATGACTCATCTTCACTTGTCCCAGTTATATGGAGGAAAAAAACTCAAAATATAGATGAACAATCTTCTATGTAATCTTACTTTTATTTTTTGCTGAGTCAACTTTTCTTCTGCTAATTAAAACATGTAAACTGGATGTAGTAAAAGTCCCTCAGGATGTTTTCTAGGAAAATGTACAAAGCCTGTCCATGGTGAAACTTCTCATTCCCAGCCATTATTTATTCCCCTCTCTTCTTTGTCCCTACTCATGAGTCCGTAAAGAGGACTTCTTTTTCTTAAATTTTATTTTAAAGATAAAAGAATAAAAACACCCTAACCCTACATACAGACACAAACAAAACAACACAAATGCAACAAAGGCAACACAAGGTGACCGGAAATTGACATTGGCTGCTGTGCTACATTCTCACAATGAGGAAGTCTCCCTCATCTGCGCTGCGTCTGTCTGAGCCTCCTCTGACTGTTCTGAGGTGCAGTGGAGAACTGGGGGTCCAGTGCTACTTTTTTCTTTTGTCTAAAAAATGCTTGAAGGTTACTTTTTCTTTGGCTTGATCATTATTTTTCTTTGACCACTATCAAGGTTACTCTCCTCGATCTCCCTGATACTTGATTTTTAGAAAGTTACATAACCACAATTAGAGTGTTCCTTGAGGTGTCTTGGAGCTTAATTTCTCACTGTTCCAGACTCTTCATCACTGCAATAGGATCACCACTAAGTGTACTCTTCTCCACAATATCAATATTTCATGATAGTACTTTTAAAGGTACAACTCTTTTTTTGTGGCTTAAAGAAAAATCAGAGATAGAATTTTAAGTATTGTGATGAAAGATTTAGAAAAATAAATGTAATTTAAAGAGCTGGAACTTGATTTACATTCCTGCCGTGGGTGAATACTCATTCTCCCTGTTGAGATGGCTATCGCAGGGCTGGTCAAACTGTTCACTTTTTCTAAATGAATTTTATTAGTGGTTTTTGATATACATAATGATCACACTCATTACCGGGAGTCTGTGCTTATGTGTAACATATCATTGTTCTCTCCCCCCCTCTCCTCCCCTCCCTTCAACCTTCCGTCTCCCCATTTACAAACCTTTCGTTTCCATTTTCCTTTTATTGCCTTTTTTCTTCCCTGTCTCCCCCCTTCACCTTTCCTCGTTCCCTTCCAAGCTGAACCTTTTCTTTCTACTTCCCAATATCTAGTATTCATTTTGGTTCTCATTTGTCACTTTAGTTTGTCCCACAAGAGAACCAATGTGATAGTTAAACATGAATGTCTGATCTATTTCACTTAAGAGTATCATCTCAAATTGCACCCATTTACCTAGAAATGTATCAAGTTTATCCTTCCTTATGGCAAAATAGTACTCCACTGCATATAAAAACCACATTTCTTTATCCGTTCATGTGCTGATGGCTTTCTGGGTTATTTCAAAGATGTAGCTACTACAAATTGTGCTACTATAAACATGAGTGTGCATATATCACTGTGATGTGATGCTTTTAACTCTTCTGGGAAGATACCAAGAACAGGAAATAGCTGGGTCAAATGGAACCTGTAGTTTTAGTTTTTTGAGAAATCTCTATACTGATTTCCATAGTGGCTCTACCAATTCACACTCTCGCCAACAGTGGAGAACGGTTCCTTTTTCCCAACAGCCTCATCAGCATCTGTTGTTGGTTGATTTCTTGCTATTAGCCATTCTTCCTGGAGTGAGGTACATTGTCACAATTATTTTAGTTTGACTTTCTGAAATAGCAAGTGATGTTGAACATTTTTTTCATGTATTTATTTGCCATATGTACTTCTTCATCAGAGAAATATCTATTTCAGATGCCCATTGTCGAACCGGAACTTTAAATTTCAGGAGTCTGATTTTCTTGAGCTGTTTATATATTCTACATATTAGTTTTTATCTGAAGAATGGCTGGTAAATTTTTTCCCGTTTTGTGGATTGTTTCTTCACTCTGATGGTGGTTCTTGCCTGTGTAGAAAGTTTTTAATATAATGACATCTCCGGTTTTGATTATAATGTATCTGTTCTATTGTGGTCTTGTTCATAAAGTCTTTGCCTACAACTATATCTTATTCGATATTCCAGATGATTTAGTGTTTCTGTTTTAATATTTGGATCTTTGCGATACTAGGGATCGAACTCAGGACCCTGCGCTTGCTAGGCAAGCGCTTATTCCACTGAGCTATATCCCCAGCCCCTATTATTTGGATCTTTGATTCTTTTAACTTTTGGGGTAGTGCATGGTGAGAGATATGCATCTGGGTTTAATCTTTGGCTTGTGAAAAGACAGTTTTCACAGCACCATTTATTAAAGAGGTAATCTTTCTTCTAGTGAGCATGTTTGACTCCTTTTTCAAAGATAAGGTGGCTGAATGTGTCTGAACTTGTCTCTGTATCTTCTCTTCTGTTCCTTCGATCCTCAGCTCTGTTTTTAATCACAGTAGCTCTGTAGTATAATTTCAAGTCAGGCGTTGTGATGCCTCCTGCCTTGTCTCTGTTCCCCAGACTTGCCTTTGATATTCTAGGTTTCTTCTGGTTCCAAATGAACTTTTGGATTTTTTTCTAATGCTCTGAGGTACGTTACTAGTATTTTGATTGGGATTGCATTAAATCTGTATGACAATTTTGGAAGTATAGCCATTTTCACTATATTGGTTTTGCCTACCCAAGAACAGCAGATATCTTTCCACTTTCTGATATTCTCCTGGATTGTTCCCTTAAGAAGTACGCAGTGGACTTTGTCTCTTTCAGTCAGTCTTGGCTTGAACCTGTTTTTCTCCCTGTAAACAGACTAGCTACCCTTCCTTTTATTCTAAGTTCATGTTACATGTTGTATTGCTTTCCATCTTTTACATTTTAGTCTATGAATTTGTTTGTGGATTACATGTGTTTCTCATATGAAGCATATTGTTGGATCTCATTTGTTATAATAACTCTTTTAAAAATAATTGTCTCAGTACATTTTAGACATACATAATGATCACATTCATGATAGGGAATTTGTACCTGTATTTAATGTATCTTGATTGTCCTTTTTCCCCTAATCTTCTCTTCGCCTTTCAACCGCTCACCCCCTGATTGTTTACAAAAGCGTTTTTCCCATCTTTGCCTTCCATTATTTCTTTCTGCTGCCCACCCTTTCTTTCACCCTGTATCTTCCCTTTTCTCCCTTCCTATTTGAAAGTTTTCTTCCTATTTCCCCAAATCTATTATACATTTTGGTTTCTCACACCAGAGTAACAACGTGATATTTAAACATGTGGTGTTTAACCCATTTTCTCTCACTTAAGAATATGGTCTCAAAGTGCATTTACTTAACAAGAAATGTCTCATCCTTATTTATGACAAAGTAGTACTCCATTTTATTGAAAAACCCCCAAACTTATTTATTCATTCATACTTTGGGAGACATTTGAGCTACACGAAGCTGTCAGGCATATTTGTGGTTCAGGATTTCCCCTGTAGGGGGTACTCTTTCTCCTTTTGAGTGAGGGGAGGACTCTCACCTTCATTCAAATATTATTCCTTGGCCACTATTCATAATTAAAACTCCTCAGTTTAATACATTCCATGTACAATCCGTGCTGAATCCCTCAATGGAATATATCTAATGTATCAAAGGTGCTCAATGAGTAGTTGTTGAATGAATGAAATGAATAAATTAATCTTACAAATCACGAAATTCAGAACACTTACTGAGATAAAAATGTTACTTTTTCTTTTTTTGAAGTTCCTCTGTTGTTTCAGTATACAAGTAGAAAAGCAGTCTATGTGTAAATCCTTTTAATTATGGGATTAAAATAGTTAAGTCTTAGTTGCCACACGTTGTGCAAAATTGCAGCTATCAGAAGAAACTTGTAATCTATGGCCATACCACACTGAGCGTGCCTGATCTCGTCAGAAACTTGCAGTCCAAAATTTTTGTGTATAGTCAAAACATCATTTTGAGATCATACAAAACCCGGAAGCAACTCTTTCCTAACTAAAGTTAATGGTGAAAAATGAAGTCCTCTCCCAGTTTGATAGCACAGTTCAGGAAAGAGAAACAGCTTCAGTCACAAAGTGCAGAGAACAGAGAGAATGAGAAACCCAGAAAGCTTAGAGGACACTCCTCAGGAGAATGGCTGCAGGCAGCATTTGAAAAATAAGTACAACTTTAAAAATTCTAGTATTTCACCAATTCATGGAGACAGTAAAAGGACTATTTCAAGATGGAACTTTAAGCAATTGCAGAGAAGCTAAAATGATGTGAAGTTACAAGTGACCCTATTTCAGATGCAGTGACTGACTGTTGAAACACAGACAGCTGACTTTTATTTGATGTGTTTAATCCATGAGGCATTATCTTGTTTCTCCTTTACAATAATTTCGCAATAATTTCGCACTGTTCTATAGAAATTTTATATTCATTGGATAAGAAAGGGAAATAAGGTACACATTCTATGTCTTCCCCAAAGCACAATCTGTGAAGTATTATAATTCAGAGCCTGAACTTAGAACATCATAGTGTAGCACACAGAAAAGAGCTACCAAATGGATGAATAGAGAACACATGGATGGAAACAGTATGCCTAGTCCTTTCAGAATAAGCATTTTTATGGTATCCTATCAGGGAATGATCAGACCCACAACCTCCCAAATGAGTGGATGGAGAAGGCTTAAATTAAAGAGACAAGTGGGACAATTTTAGGGCTCCACAGGGATCAAAACTTTCTAGCAGAAGTCAAGATTCTCTGGGGGCCGAGACAAAGAGCTTTTCAGGGCAGCCCATACTTATTATGTTTTCAGACAAAGGAAAGGGACATTGAGTAAGATATTCAGAGTCAACTCAAAGACTTTTCCAAGTAGTAAATTATGTCAGTTTGGGGAACTGCCTTATCTCTAGGATGACATTTATTGCAGAACAGTGGAGCCTGCAGCTTCAATCTCCATTTAGTTAACTGGGGTTGGAGCAAGGTGTCCCTAGCCATGGCCTTGTCTTATTCTTTGTGACGTCACGGCTTCACAAGCCACTAAGGCTGGGACCAGTGACTCATAGAGGTTCACTGACTATGAATCCACTGCCCATCTCCAGACAAGGGGCCTAGGCCTGGGAAGGACTCACAGGTAAACACAGATAGCCAATTAATTTTAAACCCTGTTCAGAGTCACTTCGTAGTGGTCTCCATCAGTATCCCAGGGAAGATAAATTATTACACTTCACTTATGTATGGGAGGTGTGATCAACCAATATGGTGAATGTTTAAATTTTAAAAAATTACACTGAAAGGCCCTTAGCCGCTACACTCACCCCCACTTCAAACATACTTATTCCATCATTCTTACCACTTTCTGAAGCATTTCTGGGAATCCTTTTTCATGTCATCAGTTGTGCTGTTGTTACTGGTTGATGTCTTGAGTCAACTCAAAATGTTTACCATCTGTGTTTATTTTGACATTGGAGAAGAAGCAGAAGTCCCATGGTGCCAGGTCTGCTGAATGAGGTGGATGGGGATGCACTGTAGTACATCATAATAATGAGCCTGCCTTTTTGTAGGGTGACACTGGGCAGCATTCACTGTATTTTTTATCATGCCTCCTGGGGTGGACTCCCAGAACTGCTTCAGAAAGTAGCACAGTAGTGGGATAAGTGTATTTGAACTGAGGATGAGTATTTTGAGAGAGATCAATAGCAATGTGTCTTTGTTATAGTAAATTTTTAAAGTTAAATAGTCACAATATATTTTATCACCCTTTGTATGCATCAAATTATTGTATTACATCCCATAAATATGTACAAATCTTAAGAAAAATGACCAAAAATTGTATTTTATAATGGATATAGGAAATTTCTGTGCTGACATTCTTCATCTACATTTATCTCCTCTTATTTTGACTCCATTACATACTGTGTAGCATTATCTAAGAGCATTAAATATGTGCTGTCAATCATCTTGCATTTGAATGACAATACAGTCATTTTGAAAAGTGCTTAATATTATTATGAGAGAACATTTAACAAAACAAGTAAATCAAGTGGTGAAATACTTTTAACAATATTATTGATAGTAAAAGCACCATATCAATAAATAAATTCATATTTGGAAGCAAGGGTAATGTGAAGCAATTATGAATCACATTTGAGACAGCACAATATTTCTTAAAATCTCAAAGTCACAGAAAGGATAAGTATGAAAGCTTGAATGTATTTTATGGGATCAAATGTGAAATAACATGTTGTGTCAAAAAGAAAATATTTTTTATTCTCAAAATAATGTCATATTCCATTAAATATGAATTGAGTTAGAGAACCTTCAAGAAAAATATTACTCTAGGCTAGAAGATCTTCAAAGACAGAATCAGCTTCTAATTTAAACTAAGTAGAATAGCAGGGGTCAGGTTGGTTTTATTGCAAGTATGATGTTTTTATAACATGCCATCCAAACTAGGAAATCTTTGTAGCTAAAAGGGGTTCTTGGTCCATATTAGAGTTGTAAACCAACAGCACTTCCTGGGGCAATCTGAAAGGTGTGAGGACTCCATTTGTAAGATATGACACACTGCTATTCCTCATTTTTTCAAAATGTATTCAGTTTTAAGAATAGCATTTACTTTTGGCATGTGAAGGGAAGATTCTAGTAGTGCATTAAGAATTGAAGGTATGTGTATGATGATTTTCAGGTCATCATTCCTCTCCAAATACAGAAAAGGCTAGGGTTGCATCCAACATTGAGAGCTTCAAATCACAGCAAATGAAAAAAGGGTATAGATAATCATATCACATAAAGCAGTGTTTATTACTGTTCTATTGGATACTGAAAATGTATCAGCTTTCAAATGGTGAAATAATCATAACTGTGCAAAGAAATATTAACAATGCTATTTTTAATAATTACTTTCAGCATTTCTATGCCTAGAAAAGAATTTTGCCAATAAGAAAGGCATGCTGCTCCTATGAGAATGAATAAACTGAAACAAATGCTGAAAGTAGGTGAGAATGTAGAAGTATCGAAAGTCACGTGCACACATAGTGGGGAATATAGATTAATAAAATCACTTTGGAAAACACTCTGGAAAATTACTTGACATTATCAGCTAAACATGAATACATACTTTTTGACCCAGCAATTTCCATTATGACCAAAATGTATATATACATTCACCAAAGGACATGCAAAAGGTTTATCATTGCATTATTAATGGTCCCCACATAGAAATAACTTCAATACCTACCAATAGAAGATTTCAGAATGATAACATCTTGGTATATTCATACCATGAAATACTATATAGGAATGACAATTAAAAACATGTTACTTCTGACAATATGGATCAATCTCATAAACATAATCCTTAGTATAATAATCTAAGCAAAGGTGACCGTTTATTATGTGATTTTGTTTCTGTAAGGTTAAAATCCACTCAACCCAAACTACTATGTTAAAGTCAGAAAAGATGGAAGAGTTAATGCTGCCTTGCAGGAGTCACACAGAGCGCTTCCAGGAGACTTGTGAGGTGCTGCTCCTTGAGTCATATGCTCATGATGTCAGTGTCTAGTGTGGAAAAACATCACATCATGTATGAATTTTTCCTCATGTAAATTATACTTCAATAAATATTTTTAATGTCAACTTTCTGTCCAGTACTGGTTGAAATAGTAGTAAAAATATCAAATTAATATAATACAAAACACTGATGTTCTAAAAGCACATCAAAAAATTACTTCTTTTTTTCCCCCTAGTTTTCGGGAAAGTAGTGCTAGGAAAAAAGTGATCCAAAGTTTTATATGATAGCATGACAGGATCATTTCCAATTCTAACTCTCCTAAAAAAGAAAATCTAACCATATTTTAGAAGCATTTAGGATTATAAAAAGATGTGAGAAGTATGACCCAATTTTTTTGTGATTATATATATAGCACTAGTGATTTTCTTTTTTTCTAAAAGAAACACTCATTGCTTTAAAAGATTTATTTTTCATTAAAAATATAGTTTTGGGGATATAGCTCAGTGGAATAAGTGCCTACCTGGCAAGTGCAGGGTCCTGAGTTTGATCCCCAGTACCACAAAAAAAAAAAAAAATATATATATATATATACTATATATATATATAATATATATATATTTTTTTCTACAATTTTAAGAAGTGCTTCATACACAGTAGAAGTAAGAACGTGTTGCGGTAGCTCCTATTTACATTTTAATGATGTCGCGTCTGTCTATAGTGACAGGCCCGGAGAACAGGGTGTGTGTGGAGGAAGAAAGGAAAGCAGAAGAGGCAAGAAAAACGGAGGTAAAAGCCCGGGACCGGGGCTCACGTTTTCTCCGACCGCTGTGGCCCCATCGCTCATCTCTGTCACCTTTCATTAGCACAAAGAACGTGACTAAAAGCGACAGGGGAAATTCGTCATCGCTTTCCATTTCTGCCCCTCAGCTGGTGGCAGCAATCTTCAGGCGGGCCTTCCCACCCAGGACCACGTTCACTCAGTTCAACTGGGGATCATAAGCCGGCCATCAGTAATCAATCCATTAGCAAGCACAGTCCTTTCCCTACATACCCCCCCTTTTTGTTTTAATGCAATCCTTTGAAGCATCAATGAGAAGGTTGCCAATTATTTTCCGTTTTTCAGCATTCCTAAATAAACTTTGGTAGACCAAGAGGATGAAGCAAGATACAATAGTAGTAACACATAAAATGACAATAGATGTTTGGAAAAATAAGAACATAGTTCAGAGTCCATGAAATAATTAGCCGCAGTCTATATCTTGTGATTACACTTTTCTGCTGGATATCCAAGACCAAGTTAGAGTAAGACTCGTTTAAATAAAACGTTTTAACCTTTCACTATCTATCAGGGTCAGGTAGGTCTCCTCAGGAATCTTCTTGGAACCAAGTGTGGCATTTCTTGATCTTCAGTCACTGTTAGCCATCTGGACGAGTCGTGGCCATTGCTTGACCATGGTGCAGGTTGCTTTCAGTGAAAGCTTGAGAGATTTTCTCTCTGCTAGTCACTCTCCTTAGGCACACCACATATCATAGAATCACTTTCCTCTGTGGTCCCATAATCTCCTTGATCAGAAAATTAGGGACTCAACCAGGTTAGAGGATGTCACAGCAGAGGTTCTCTGTTGTGAGTCCTTACTGACCTCAGAGGGCATGACCAAAATACTGGCTGTGTTTTTAGTGGGATTTATCTCTCTAATATTTAGTCTCTAGATCTCAATTGTTAAACATCCAGCAGAGAAGATCTATTGATGTATTAATGAAGCTGTATTAAATGTATTCATGCATTCAAAATGTACAATATTCTAAATGTAAGACTGGAATTGTTTATATAATGTTAGACACATGTCTAACATTATTAGATGTTAGATATTAATAATAAGAGGTTCATGTCAGGCCAACATGAGGTCATCATTCAAATGATAATTTTTTAGCAAAAATGTATGTGATGTATATGCTATGTATATGCCACTACATTCAGAATTGCTTAGATATTGAACAGCCCAGACAATGTTACAAATTTCTTCAGTGACATCCTATTAACAAACAACAAATTAGATAGAAGCTTCTTATGTATTAGGTAGGGATGATTAACTAAAAGGGCTAATCTATTCTAATATTTAAATGTGATTTAAATGTGACTTAAAAGTGTTTAAATGTTACACATTTAAATGTGTTTCATAAATGTCATCATGCCTGTTATGTTGTAATACTATGTATGGCTTTTGATTTCAAATTTGTAAAACTATAGAACTGTTGTCTGTTAACATTCTGCAGAGATTCAACTACTAGAACATCCATGATTGCTAAGAAATAACATTCTCTGACAATACTTTATATTTCAAGGTGCTTAATACTCAGATAAAATCTTAGTAATTAAGTTCACTGCTTCCACTACAATATAATGTCATTAATCTTCTCTGCTGAATGTTTAACCACTGAGGTTTGGAGACCAAAAATTAGAGAGAGAAACTGGGCTAAGAGGACACCAGTATTTTGACCAAAGCACTCCACAGTCAAATAGCACCCAGGATGTAAGAGAACCTCTGCTGCAACATCATAACTCGGTTGAGTCCCTGATCTGATCAAGGAGATTATGGGACCACAGAGGAAAGTGATTGTACAGTGTGTAATGTGTCTAAGGAGAGTCACCAGGAAAGAAACATCTCCCAAACTTTCACAGAAAGCCCTTGGTCAAGCAATTGCCATGATTCATCCTGATGGCTGACACTGACAGAAGTACTGAGAGACGCTGGACATGGTTGTAAGGTAAATCCTCAGATTTAACTGACTTTGATATATAACAAGAAATTAATTTTAATACAGGTCTCACTTTAACTTTGTCTTAAACAGCCAGCATAAAAGTATAACTACAAGATATTAGACAGATAGATAAATAAATAAGATGGACCAGTACAATTAGTAACATGGGGACAAGGGTATGTTTGTATATTTACAGGTCATAAAACATCACTGTGGATGCCATCCTGTAACATGGGGCTATAATAGAGAGGAGAGATCTTCAAACCCATGGTGAAGTCTGCTGCCAACAGACCTGTCATGGACTTTATAATGGACTGATTATATTAACATGCTTGTGTCTTTTACTTCTGTTCTGACAATGCTAGTCAACTGCTACATTTACAAAAACAAAAAGGAGTTGTTGGGGACCACTACAAAGTGGCTCTGAGCAGTATTTAATATTAAGCAGTTGGCTTTCTGTGTTTACTTGTGAGTTGTCTGAAGCTCAGGCACCTTTCTGACAAGATAGGACCACAGCCGAGGGTGTCTGCCTCTAACCAATTAGCCACAGGAGACTGCAGCTGCAGGCTCCACACTCCTACAATAAATACCAGCCTAAAGAAAAGGCGGTTCTCCTGATCGACATAATTTACTACTTGGGAAAATTCTCCCACGGTCCTGCGAGATTCTGCATTTTCTTGAGTCTCCTCTTCCTTCGTTTGAAAACCAAATAAATATGGGCCGCCCAGAGAAGTCTTAGGCTAAACTCAGAAAATATTGAAGCTGTATGAGTTAGTCCTTCCCAGAGTCCTAAAATCATTTCCATTGTCTAGTCATTTATTTAAGCCTTTGGCCATCCACATGCTTGGGAGATTGCAGGCCAGATCAGCCTGCAATAACTTAGGGTTATTTAACCAGTTTTCAATAAAGTCCCATAGGAATAAACAGTCTTTGCTCCACATTTTGAAAAATCTGCAATTATGAATGCATTCAGTGTACCCTGAAACCAATACCAAAGAATTACCACATAGATGTGAAGAGAAAAGGAAAAGAAAACAAAAATAGTTTGTCAAAATTTTACTTTGTATCAAGAGGATCCTCCATAAGAAAATTATATTATAATTTCTACTGACAAACTTTTCTTTCACAAAAATATTCAATAATATGGGTGTCTCCCAAGAAGTATGGAGAGCACTGGGGGCTCCTTATTAATGAACAAAGGTTGGTCACCCTTTATTCACCAACTGGAATCCTTCCAAGCAATTTTTCTGCTCAAGGATTATAGTTACATATCTTTGTTTAAATATCTTCATATGAACCAGCTAGTGATTGAGGTGAAAGCATGTCTTTAAGTTTACAACCCAATTGTATCAAGAAAAAATTTTGTTGAGCTCAAAAATAAAGGGAACAGCTGTTCATAAGGTGACAAACACACAAATAAGTACACAGAACAAACACACAGAATTAGAGTGCCCTCAAACATACCTTTGACCAAATTATATTATAATAATTCTATTACAATGTTAGAAATTTATAATTTAACTATTTGTCATTATAAATTGTCCCTGTGTATCATACAGACCAAGAAGCTATCTAAATTCATTAGCATAAATTGATACAGGCATATACGCCCAAGTCTATATTTTCCAGTGGAGTCCAGCAGCTTCTCAATATCATGGGTTAATTTCTTAAGTTGTCCCTAAGCTGGAGGCTGTGCTTTCTGAGTGTTCTTGGTCATTATCTAAGGGTGGTGCTGTAGTGACGTCACTCTCATGTTTTCCACTGGAGGATTCAGATCGCACCTGACTCTCTTGTGGCTCATGTCAAGGTTTAATTCTAGCAGATAACCACACTTTTTCTCCTGAATATGTAATGACACAAGCAAATCCTCTCCCCTAAATATGAACAGTACCTCTTTCCCATTTTCCAGTATGAATATCTTTCTAAAAAATAGGTTGCCCTATTGGTTCTGGTGGTCCTTTAATAATGGTGGCCCAAAACTTTTCTGTTGCTGTAGTAGATGAATCTTTACTAATATCCAAAAGGTTTAAAGTGAATAAAGTTTTATGTAATATTTGATGTGGTGAACTTCTATCCCTATTTCCCCCTTTTTGTTAGCTAACATAAATTTGAGAGTAGCATGTGCCTTTGAGAATTTTTCTTCTCTCTCTTTGTAGTTGAGTAACTGTAACTGGGTGTATAGCAAAAGCCTTACAAGTATTCAAATCTCCTTCTTGTCTGGCTTGAGCAAAAACCTTCATAACTGTAGTCATACATAGTGGTCTTTGAACAGTTAACCGAGGTGGGTCCCTAAAAGGGTTAGACTTATCATATATTGGGGCTGAGGCTGTACTGGATATGCCTCAGAGGCCCAAGAATCATATATTGGGGTTGTACTGGGTATACTTGAGAGACCAAAGAAGGAGACGGAGGAAAATCCAATTTCCCCCTCGTATAGTCAGTATTAGATCCAAAAGAACCACACCTTCCTTCCTCCTTGGCAACTGGTCCCTGTTCCTGAAGTAATAGAGTTTTCTCACTTCCTACCTCTTGTAAAATCTCTTGTTCTGGTTCAAATGTTTTCTGAAACAGAAAATTTCCCATAACCCTGATGAACAATCCCAGAGACCAGGCTTACCTACCTGTTGACTCTTTTCCAGTCCATCAAGCACTGACTTAATTCCTTCTTCCTAGCCTTGAAGACTACCTTCATCCTCAAATCCTTTTCCCTAGTTTCAAAGACTGCTTTTGTTCTCAAGCTCCTGTTTATGATGCTAATATGTTGGTTCTCTCTATAGCGACAGGTCCTGAAAATGAGTTGTCTGCAGATGAATAGAGGGACGTAAAAGAGACAAGAAAAACAAGAGAGCTCAAGGTCTGGGCACGTGGGCTGACGGTCTCCTGGACCGCTGCGGCCCCGACCACTCATCTCTATCACCTCTTATTAGAACAAAGAACGTAACTAAACCAACAGGAGAAATTCGCTACCCCTTTCCATTTCTGCCCCTCAGCTGGTGGTAGCAATCTTCAGGCGGGCCTTCCACACCCAGTACCACATTCACTCAGTACAGCTGGGGATCATACATCAACCATCAGTAGTCGATCCATTAGCAATCGCAGCCCTTTCCCCACAAAGGGAAAAGAAAAATATCGTCAGTGGCATCACTTTTGACTGATAGGTTATTTTATTTTACTATTTTACTTGATTTTTTCGTGCTCCTGAGAATCAAACCCAGGGCCTTACGCATGTAAGGCAAGAGGAGGTCTCCCCCTGAGCCACATCCCCAGCCCCGACTGATTGTTAGGTAAAAAAATGCCAATAGAATTTATAATTCCCTAGGTTGTACTCATCATTCATAATACATTTACGATTGTGCGCCGAGAGGTTATGTTTTATAGACTTCGGCATTAAATTCACTCTTCCTCTTAACCTTGTAAAAACTTACTTTATATATTCTGAACATTTTGATTTTCAGATGTTTGCTACGACTGAAAACTTTTATAACTCATTAAAACTCTACAAGAAAACTAACAATTTTAATTGTTAAACCAGCCTCATAATGATTTTCTTTTTATATTTTCTTTTGTGATTATTTGTTTTCACTGTATTAATCATTTAAAAAATATATTCATCTTGCAATATATAGCATCGCAATGCAAAAAGAAAACAGTTTTTATGTTTTAATTATATTTAGAACATATACCACTAACAACCTACCTTGATGTTAAATAATTAAACTGGTGATATGTTGCTGTTGATGACTTTAACATGGGCCAAAGGACAAAAGATTACTCAGAGTCAATGGCCAAGTTAAACTCCAAGAAGGCCCAGAGGGGATGTCCTTAACCGTGACCCCTCAGCAGGAGAGTCTCGTCGAGACAGCCCCAAACTGAAGCTTCCGTGACTTTTTATAGACAGAACCAGGAAAAGGGATAAAGGATAATGGTGAAGGTGTTCATGTAGGGGAGGGGGGCAGGACAAGGAGAGGGCAAGGCCGGGGTGGTCTGTTCATGTCTCACCTTCAGGCTAATCTGAGTCATAAATCAGGGTATGAGGAAGAGAGGGCCAGAATGTTCACTCCTTAAGGCAGTGAGTTTTGATCTTACTGGGGCTTGTAGCCGTCGGCTGCCTTTCAGTCTCTCACCGTGAAGTCTAGGAGGTTCTGGGTGTTTGGCTCCAAAAGTCTCTTACCTCTGCGTGTCCATCTTATACGTACCCATGGCCAACGCCCTGCAGTGTCATAAGTAGTTTGTGTTTTATTTAGTCAAGAGAAATTTGGTCATAGTTGTGGAAATTGCAAAGTTTTTGATTAGAAAATAAATGCATTATAACCTTTCAAGTTGACATAATAAAATACAGACCCATATTATATCTGGAAATTCATTATGCAATGTATATTTTTAGGTTGGATTAGGCTTGGAAAAAAAGATAGGCCTTTAATGTGCTATATAAAATAAAACTAATGCTTACAGTGTATTTTCTTCATTCTTGGATGCAATAGTGAATGTGAACCTTGGGTCTGGTTTAAGATGAGAAAAAAAAAGCAGCACAGAGATGGCTTGAAATGATAATCCTCAACTGCAATATTTTAATTTCCTATAATATTTTTAGTGCTGTTTTTCTACTGCCTGAGGGATGGATTAGAGTGTACAAGAAATTATAGAGCAATATTTCTTGTATTAGATATAGATGTAAGTTTATGTACAAAAACACATTGTATAAACACATTTGGTAATTGCATAAGATGATAGTAATAAAGGATACTAAAATGTTCGGTGTAACTTAGTGAGGAAATATCTCAGATATGAAATCAGAGAATAGGAAGAGTCACTGAGAGAATAGAGAGAAGGGTGGAAGAAAGAATAGACAGAAGGATGAGGTCGCTGGTCTCAAGGCTGGTGTGACTTGCTCTAGGAACAGAGAAGTATGTGGAACGTCCTGGCTGTGCAGAGAAGGGTCTTAGCTACAGTGCTCCTGAGGCAAGGTGGGGTCTGCTGAGGACAAGGGAAAGAATGTGGGCATGTTGATATGGAGAAGGCTTGTTCTCCATTAAACTGTTCCCCATTTGCCTCAGTTGCTGATCCATGAAAAGTACAGTACCCCTTCCCCTTTGCTCCGTGCTTGCAAATAAAGAGAGTCAAGCACAGAGGCTGTGCCTGCCCGCTAGAGGCAGGTTATGTTGTTTCCAGGCCCCTTGCACCTTGAATATTGTCTCTTACCTCTCTTTACTCCCTGTCATTCCCCCCAGCCGGTATCTGGGGTCTGACTGGCCCGCAACGGAATGGAGGGTTCATCATCTTCCATAACTCCATAAAGTCCGAAGTTCAGGGTATGTATTCTTGCAACTTGGTCACTTCTGCATAGTAAAGCCAATACTTCAGAAGCTATATTGGAAAATACTAGGGCAATTCTTTCAGCAGTTGATACCAACAAATTTAAAGTCTGGGTACTTCACACCTTAGGCATTCATATGTATAGATATCTTTCATAGTGTCAGTGTCAATATGCAATTCCTTCCCTAGTCATCTCAATTTTGAACTGCTTCATGAAGAACCTTTTGCTTCAAATATTAATGTTCAACTGTAATGCACTAGACATCTAATTCTCTAGATTCTCTCTGTTTTAACCAGGACAAAGCTGTGTTCTCAGCCTTTACTGCATTAGCTTTTCTGTATTCTTCAGCTCTTGGCTGTAGGATGTTAGCTGAAGTCTGCAGTATAAGAAGTGCCCTGTATCAGGTAGGAGAGCAGATTCATCATGAAGACAATGAAGTTAAACAATCTTTACTCCCTGCCATTCCCCCCAACAGGTATCTGGGGTCTGACTGGCCCTGTCATAGGAACCTTCTTAGCCCTTGAAAGGATCCCTAATTTCATGTTCATAAAGTTAAAAAATGAGTTGCGTAATTTTCAAATGTAAAACATTTTATTAATACCCTGTTAACTTCCTGGGTCCATTTCACGTTTTCCTCTGACACACTTTTTTCTTGTTTGGTGATGTCTGTGTGGCCTCACAAACTTCTCCTCTGGATGTAGTGGGTTATTTTGCGTGATGGAAACGTATGCTACCCCTCACCTTTCTGGCATAAAATGTGCTGACTGCTCTGGTGTGATCTGAGGTTATAGCATGGACAGCAATGGAAGAAGGGTAGTCTGAGCAACTCTGTTAAAAATAATATGGAATATAACATCCACTGTTAATTCCTATCATTTTCTTCTGAAACCCTGTATCATTTTTACTGGCTTTGCTTTGTTTTATTGAATACACATACATCTGTTTTCTAGGAATAAACTTAACAATGTAGCATAAATAACTTAAATAGCCACCAGCCTTTTTTTCCCTTCATTTTGCATCGGAAGAGAGAGAAACAGATCTATTAGGATTCCTGCCTTTGTAGGACAAAAGCTTGTAGAAGTGATATAAACTGTAAGTTTGTATCTGAAAATGAATATTTCATGTATTCCAGTGTTTCAGATCTCATCTTTGTATATCTGATTACTCTCCTAAGTTCTAAAATTTCCAGAAAATATTCCAAGTAAAAAATACTCAAAGCAATAAATCCTGAAGATAAATTTCTCATAAATTCAACGTTTTGGATAGTTTGATAATATAATTTTGAACATATTGAGCAGCTATCTAAATTTATTGGTAATTTGATTTTGATTTGATATGAATTACTGACAATAAAAGATAGCAAAATTAATACATTTCTATGACTAAACAACTGATAATATACAGGTTGATATTGTCAGCAGAAGGACTATTTAAAATTAATCTAATCAAGAAAACTTGAAATAGTAATTCTCTCAAATCTTACAAACATAATAGATATTTTCGCAAATTGATAACAATCTTAAAATAAATACATGATAGATTGTGAAGCTCAAAGGAACTTTTGAAACTATCTGTAATAATAAACTGTTCAACCAACCATACTATTTTCTCTATAGATAATATAACTAAATTCTTCTCAAAAAGAAATTCTCCTAGAGAACAGTCAATAAATATTTTTATTTAGTTTTTAAAATTTTATTTTAAAGAGAAAAATGAAATTTCAAAGCAAGATAATAGGAGAATAACAATGGTTAATATATTGCATATTGTTATCTTCAAAGTAGTACTCAGAGTATGAGATATCAGCATTTAATTGTCCAAAAAATATAGCACAAACCTTACTTTTCAATGAACTAAGAGAAATTAGTAGTATATCTACCTTAACTATTATGTGTATTATATATATCATATACTATCATATATACGTACATATATATTCTTTGCTTTTCCCTTCCTTCTTTTCTCCTTTCCCTTATTCCATCTTCTTTTTACTTTTGAACAGTTTCTTCCCATTCCACAGTATCTGTTGTACATTTTGGATTTCATTTACTCTTTCAACTTCTCACAGTAGGGAGATAATATGATGTTCACACATGTGCATCTGGTTTATTTCATTTATGAGTATGGTCTTGAGGTGCATCCATTTACCTGTAAAAGTCTCCAGTTTATCCTTCTTTGTGGATCAGTAGTACTCCATTGTATAAAAAAGGCCATATCATTTTTATCCATTTCTTGGTTGTTTCCAAGACACAGCTATTACAAATTGTGCTGCTATAAACATGAGTGCACATACATTGCTTTGGTATGATGTTTTTAACTTTTCTGGTAATATACCCAATCCTGAGTCAAATGGGACCTTTAATCCTAGGTTATAAAGGAATCTCCATACTGATTGCCACAGTGGCTGCACCAGTCTATGCTTCCACCAAAAGTGAAGAGTCCCCTTTTCCCCACGACCATGTCAGCATTTGTAACTGGTCAATTTCTTGATGATAGGCATTGTTTCTGGGGTGAGATGGAATCTCAGTGATTTTTTAATTTGCATCTCTTGAATGACTAATGATGTTGAACATTTTTTCTTATATTTATTTGCCATTTGTATTTCTTCCTCTGAGAAGTGTGTAGTCATCTCAGATGCCCAGTTTTGGATTGGGCCTTTAAATTTGGGAGGCCTAACTTTTTTGAGTTCTTTATATGTTCTTAGTAGTAAACCTGTGTCTTAGGAACAGCTGACAAACAATTTTTCTCACACTATGTATTGTCTCTCACTCTGTTGGTGATTTGTGCAAAAGCTTCTTAATAAAATGAAATCCCACTTGTTGATTCTTTGTGATAGTTCCTCTGCAATCAAAGTTTTATTCATAAAATCTTTGCCCACAACATTGTCTTCAAGATTTTTACTGATTCTATCTTCCAATAAATTTAACATTTCTGTTTTAATATTTAGATCTTTGATCCATTTCAAATTTAGTTGAGTGAAAGGTGAAGGATATGGGTCTAATTCTAATCTTCAGCATGTGCAAAGCCAGTTTTCCCAACACTATTAAAGAGGTTATCTTTCTTCCAGTGAATGTTTTTGGCACTTTTGTCAAAGACAAGGTGCTGAGTATGTCTAGAGTTGTTTCTGCATCTTTTAATCTATTCCATTTATCCTTGGGTCTGTTTTTCTTTTTTTTGCCAAGACTATGCTCTTTTATCACCAAAGCTTATGGTGTAATTTCAAGTCAAGGATTGTGACGGCCCATACCTTGCCTTTGTTGCCCAGAACTGCCTTTCTATTCTAGGGCTCTTCTGGGTCTAAATGAATTTTAGGATTGTTTTTTCTAATTCTGTGAGTGATGCTGTTTGAATTTTGATTGAAATTACAGTAAATCTGCATAACAGTTTTGGAAGTATGGCCACTCTCACTATGTTGGTTCTTCCTGCCCAAGAGCAAGGGACATCTTTCCACTTTCTGATGTCCTCTTCAATCTCGTTTTTCAGAATACTGTAGTTTCCAATGGATGTCTTTCACATCTTTGTTAGATTGAGTTGTACATATTTCAGTTTTTTGGATGGTATTGTGAAAGGTGTTTGTTTCTCTAATTTCTCTCTCATCGGGTTTTAGTGTACAGAAAGGCTTTTGATTTTTGAGTGTTGAGTTTGTATCCAGCTATGCTACTGAATTTGCTTATAAAATCTGGCAGTCTTTCAATGGTGTTTTTAGGGTCTTCCATGTAACGTACCATGTCATTCACAAATAATGATCATTTAACTTCTTCCTTTCTTACTGTTATTTCTTCTATTTCTTTCTCTTGTCTAATTGTAGTGCCAATAAATGTAACAGAAGATACTGATTTAATGAAAAGAAATAAGGGCTCAAATGCAGATGAAATGCAGGGTATTAGTTTGTTCACAACTTTTAAAAGTTTATTATTTTGTGATTCATTTTTTCTCTTTATATAAACACTACAATTTCTTCCTAATTTTGTACATATAATTATATATTGCTTCTTAAAGAAGGCTTTCAAGAGAATATGTTTCAAGCCTCATTAACCTTGAAAATCAGTCCTGTGGTTTAAGTGTCATTTTCTACTACTATGGAGGATGAGCACACAATTCATTTTCCAAACGCGAACATTTTTGAGAGTGAAAATTTTGTATAGATGATCTCAGACTTTAACTTAGAAGGACCCTTAACAACTAAGAAGTAGGTTATTCTGCTCATATAAACATTCATTGGATAAACTTCTGATGGATTTCGTAGGAAAATATTTGTTTCTTCTAGGATATTAGTCTGATTCTTTATTATTTAGCTGTGAAAAATATTTCTCATTATGTTTATTTTCTTTCCTTGACTTCCAGAGAACCCAGAGTAAGTTTTGTATTCAACTGCTAAATATTTTTTTAATGCAGCATTTCTGGATAATTATTCCTCACTTTTTTTCTCCATTCCTATACAACGTAACTATATTTCTCTGCTTTTTTAAAGAATTTATTAAATGGATATAAATTTTTCTGAAAAAGGAGTTTCTGCTGCACATTGCTTGAATGTAGAACTTGAAGGTAAAAGTATTTAAAAGAAATATTAATAAAGAAAAGCTTCAGTATCATCATTATAAACAGTAGCTACCACCTATTAAACTGTAACCCCAGGCCAGCTCTTTCACGTAATTCTGTTTAATTGTTCTGCATAATCTTTGTTACAATAGTTTCTTGATTTCATTCCTGATTAGACTAATCATTTGCTTGATCAGTTACGAACTTTTAACAAATTCCATTTAAAATAACATCTATTATCTTCTACTGTTACTCATCCATCAAATATAGGATACATTCGCTATTATGACCAATTTCTCAGCTTTATGATTCAAATTCTTTCTTTTGCTGGGCATTTTTTATACATATAAATACATACATACTACATATTTATACATACGCTATTTTATATATGTCCAGTGTCACATATGTGTATTCTATTTTATTTTAAAAGTCCTCTCTATATATGTGCATGTGTACTTCCTGCCTCTGTGTGTATTTCAGAAGGTGCTGTATCCTCTACAAAAGCACATTATGTGGTCCTAAAGTTTATAATGCTGTGACAATTTTGTTCATTTAGCAGCATGGCGTTTTGATTTTGACAAAGCCAGTGTAACTTTCCACTGCTGAACAAATAGACTGCAGTAATGTCTGGACATTGTGGGAGCCTCCAGTTAACTCAGCGGAACTGTGTAGCTATGAAGAATGCTGGGTGAGTTGGCAGCACGCCAGCCTAGAAGCAGCTTTGGCTATTTTCCTGAGCTTTTCGGTGCTGAGAGACATTCGTTTGCCAGTTCTATTTCCTAGTAGCAATAGGTGCTTTCTGTGAGGGAAGCCATCGGCCTTGCTGACTACATCCATCCCCTTTTCCCAAAGAAGACTGACCACAAATTCATGGGATGTGACATCAGCGAGGGGGGTACCACAGAGAATATTTTCAACATTGCACTTAGATTTCCAATTCTCCAATGAAATACTGTAGTATATGATGCGTGTGTGTGTGTGTGTGTGTGTGTGTGTGTGTGTGTGTGTAGCGGGCTACAGATTGGGCTTTTCCTTATCTGTGAGTAACAAGAACATTCAAACTCCAGTGCTTTCTGAGGACACTGTGCTGATACCAAGAACACAGGGAAGAGACGATTGCTTCTTCAGGTGAGAAAAATTGAGAAGTGGGGACAAAGCTGCAACGAGAGGAAAATATTGACAGGACAAATTCTTTTTACTTTTTAAATATAATTTATCCATTAACAGTGTTTCTGTTAATATTTTCATAGGTTAGTTATTTAAAACTTATATTTTCCAGACTCTAATTTTAAGGTAGTGAACTTATGCCAAAATAATGAAATTAGACAATGGGGGAAAGAAATAGCTAAAGTGGACCAAAGAGCATAAATAAAATGCTAGCATCATCAAAGAAAATAATTGGAGGACAGCAAAGGAAATTAACTGTAGTTTCAAAATCCCGTTCTGTCTGGCTTGGGACCGTCCAGGAGGTTCTGAATTCTGCTATAGAAGGGGTTGAAAATTATTTTTAAAAACATGCCTGAAAAATATCAATAATATTTTTATTAGAAGACAATGGATTTTGAGGGTGGAGGCAGGCATTTCCACGAGATTAGAGCCTTTGCCTGAGTTGTCCAGACCGTAAGGGACAGGGAAGCCTTTACACTTCACTATTTTGGTGATTCCCTAGTGGGCATAAAGCTGTAAAGAAAAACCTAAATACTTCCACAAACACTCAGCACTAATTATCTCCAGTAGCAAACTGCAATTTAATCAAACAGAAGATGAAACATGAAGTAAATAAGAAAGAACATGAGAGGAGTAGGAGGCAGCCATCGCTTGTGGAAACTCTCAGCGGCTGTTGGGTGCACCCACCCTCAGCTGTTTAAGCGCAGTGCCAAAAACATTATGCGTATGTTTTCTCGGATCCTGCTGGGAAGTGGAATGACTCCACTGATGGGAGGGCAATGGAAGCAGCACAGTGAGGTCGTCAGTTTATGCACACTGGGTTAGGGGGACTAATTACCTGAAGGCACAAGGTATTCCTGCACTGGAGCGGGAAGGACGGAGAGCAGGTCTGACACACTGAGACAATTCTCAGATGGAGATAAATGTGAAGAGTGTAGAGTCCTGCTGAAACTCCCTCTTTTATAGCCCTCTTCATACCCCAGTTGATGTGCTCAGAAATCCAGTGTTTAAGAGAAGTGCAGGAAAGAAAGAATTTCAGGTAAGGAAGGAATCCAAGAGGACTCACCCACTCTGTTTCGCTACAAACAAAGTATCGACACAGAGCTGCCAAGTTACCAAGTTACACGAGAACAGGGTAAAGGGACGAAGGCAGCCCTTAAGCAGTTACTGCAGCCCAGAGAGTGAGTAAGAGGAGCGCGGCGTGGAATGAGCAGAGAGTGACTTTATTTTGAGGAAACATATATCCCAAGAACTTAAAAAGACTCGAAAACTATGTCAATCCCTAGCCTTTACCTAAAAAGACACCTATTCTAAAAACACTTGTATCCTTAGCAACGTGACTAAAGCACCCTTTGAAGCTCAAATTACTGTAGAGAACAAAAGAAGCAGTCAATTTAAAGATTGAAAATTAGTTTAAAAGTTGTTTTAATGATGGATTTAGAATAAAAATTAACAAGTTCACTAGATATTTAGATAACTTCGACCAAATAAGATATGCATATTTAGTCTAGAAACAACAGCTTGTTTCTCACTGAATCCTCAACAAAAGAGGGCATGATTAAAGAGACACCACAGTTATCTTCACAAACTTTTCAGGTTTAAAAAATAATCTCTTTTAAAGATGTACAGGATTATTTTGCTCTCGTAGGCTTTCTCTTCTCACGTAGAGATGTATGAAGACATTGGGTTTCTGAATTCCAAGTTTTGAGTGTGCAACTGCCATACACAATTTGTGCTTTTAGTTTACTTTCTCAGAAACAATAATGAGACATCACAGCAGAAGTAAAAGGCGGAGTGAGGCCCCGGAACAGCATCTCCGTGGCTTACTGAGCCCTTGGGAAAGCTCTGGAGTTGCTATCCTTCCCTTCTATGAACACACGCCCACGCGCCTCACCCCCTAAGTGAGACTTGCAGTGAAGCCTGGGCAGTGCATCGGTCCTGCTCTGCCTCTGACTCATTTGATCAAACCCACCTCCCCGAGCCTGTTTCCTTTGGGGTAAAACTGAACAGCGAAACAGAGGCTCTTTTTCCTGCCCCCACTTTTCGTCTGCCTTCTGCTCTCCTTTCTTCAGGTTTGAAGCTTCAAAGGTTTCTTTGAGGATATTCTTATCTCCTTGCTTTTAGGTTTTCCATTCAGTTGGTCAGACGTATTTACACTTGACTAGGTTTCTGTGTTGGGTATGCTTATCTCGAGAGTTTATGATCTGAAACGGGAGGCAGAGTGATACAGTGAAGTGAATCCTTGACTTAGGAATCCATAGACTGAATTCTACTCTTTGATCTCAGGGGTTTTCTGTAACGTTGAGTAAGTCGTTTCAAATTTCCTTTCCTATTAATGATGTTAGAATTTGCCTGTATGACTTCTGTGTTCATTTCCTACTTTGAACTTTTATTATAGGTTCTCAGAGGACTGTTGCTTTTATGTATAGGCATATACTATCATTTAGAAGTTTATGAAGAGGTTTTTGATGGATTCAGTTTGCACTCATTCCTAGGTGTTTCTGGCTGAATTAATCCAAGCAAGACTCAGACTCGCCAGAGCTACTCCAGCCTGTTCTTTCCCAGGCCTGTGCGGGATCCCTGGGCCAGGCTAGCGCACACTGGTACTCTCACTGGTGCGTGCAACCCATGTTATGCCCTTGGCCTTGTTTCCTGACAACCGTGAATGCCTCAGTCTTCCCCAAAGTGAAAGACGGAAGCCTACACATCATCCATTCTAACATCATTAGTGCTCTGGAAGCTGATCCATTCACAACTTCCGGATTGGGACAAGGCACCATGCTGTGGGAAGGCAGAAATGCCATTACAGTGACCGGTCAATGGGGATACATAGAGTACCCTGGAGCTGCGAGAAATTAATGCCCCTGAGTTGCATTTTGAACAGCAGGAAATGAGATTGGAAGGAGCAGAAAGAAACATTTTTGCCATCCCTTTTTTCTGGTTGCTTCTCTGACAATATCCAGAGTGCCCAGCAAATTGGTTGTGTTTTCTTTGTGATACTTTTGGTAGTCACTGTTTTAGTCATTCTCTGTATTAGAGTACTTGAGGGAAACAAGAGATTGTGTGTGTGTGTGTGTGTGTGTGTGTGTGTGTGCGTGCGTGTATAAAGGCATTTATTATAAAGTATTGGTTCACGTGCTTGTGGAGATTGAGAAGCCTCAAACTTTTCCACCTTCAAGTAGGACAACTTGGAACCTGGGCATTAAAGGATGAAGGCCTGAAGGCTTGAAAGCCAGGACCCATGTCCCAGTTCTACAGTCAGAGCTCATTCAGTTGCTCTTGCCTTCTTGCTCTATTTAGATCCTGGGTGGGTTGAATAAGGCCTATGCACAGGGGTTTGGAGTGGTTTATTTTTTCACTCAATCCACCAGTTCAGAAGTTAATTTCCTCCTGAAATACCTTCATAGACACACTCAGAAATAATGTTTTGCCGGGTGTCTGGGTATTCTCCGACCCAGCTAACACATAAAATGAAGCACTGCACTGTATTCTTCCTTGCTCTGTGGCCCTTTGCTCTTGGTACTTGCTGTTTTGGTATTGCACACTGAATAAGTTGTAGCATGGAAGTTTTGCCTCGGGCTCTGTATTTGAATTTATGCAGAGGCAGAGTCTCCCAGTGCCTAGGATCTTCCAATTTGCTTCTGGTCTATGGGGAAATGTAAGGAAATCAAAAGTTAGATCTGAAGAGAGGATTGAGTGATATGGCTTAACTCCAACCTTGACATTGTTGTAGATGTGTAAACACTTCAACAAACCAGAACTGTGTAAATGGTTTTCAAAGGCTGTAAGGTCACCCTTCAAGTATGTTCTACATTGATCTTTCCCTAATAGTGTACTCTCCCTGGTGTGAACTCATTATTTATATACTATTTACTTGGGGCGGGATTATTTTATAAAGAAAAAAAAATAAAGAAGTTGATGCAGGAAAAAGGGGTTATATGAAAAATTGTAACATTGAATTATAAGGCTATGGAGAGACTAATCTCATACACATTAATGCCTACTACCTATGGAAACCCAAATTAAATATGTTGTGCATATACTAGGACACAAGATATTATAGTTTAAACATTTTTGATTTATGTCTGTCTGTCGGGACAAAACCATTCTGAGATCCATTAACCTTTATTCGGGGGCATAACAGACCATAGCATTGATTTGTAGTGGCTATGGAGATGCACCACCTTGGTCTGTATCCTAAGGGTATTTCTCTTCTGTTGTTGAGGGTTCTGCCAGCAGGCACCCTTGAGCTGCCAGGGAATTTGGGGACAACCTCAGCTTCACAAAAACCACTCCCTAGATCACACCTGTTTTGAGTCACTACAGTCCACTGACTGGTAGTGGGGCTGAGAAAGACCTGACCATTTTAATCCCAGCAAGTAGCACCGATAATGGGTCACTCGGCTCTAGCACTTCCTGTGGGGTCAGCCAAAGCTGTGCTGGCTTACACCGCACCTCAGCTTCTCTTTGTGCCTAGTCTCCTTCTCTTCTCACACCCACAGGGCCTGACGGGAAGCCCCGTTCACAGCGCCGTCCCCAGTCACTCTGCACACCAGTTCACTGCATGTGAATTTCTGTTCATGTGTCTCTGTGTGGAGTAAAAAGCATAAAAGTAGTTTCCTCCAGTCATTTGCTTTTGTACCTGATCCCCAAGCGGAGGTGACGATAAAATGTTGAAAAATTTGAAACAATCAGGTGATGAAACCGATAAACCCTGAAGAATCTCTGCTGGTCTCCCTGAGTGTCAGTGGTGGAGGAATCAATACGAAAGTATGTGAATATTTTGGCAAGAAGCCTGAACACCCTGCCTAAGTATCAGCCTTACCTGAAATAAAGTGAGAGCATTACAGCTGGCTTCTGATGTGGAGCTGGGAATTTAGGGCAGGAACGTGGTGTCTAATTAAATGCAGCTTTCTTCCAGGAAAAAGGCAGGGACAGATAGAAACTTTGCACACGCCCCATCCTATGGCGGCTTTCTCACTGATCGGGAGCCCGCTGAGTAGCTTTCTCTTGCAGTGGAAAAAAATACGTGTAGTTCTGCCCTGAGGAAGGCATGTTACCAGCTGCTTCAGCAAAGTACAGGAGGAAAGGGCTTTATACGAAGAAGCTGAAAGGAAAAAATGTTTGTCTAAGCATCAAGTAAACATTCCTGCTAAAACGTTGCCTTTCAGGTGCTTGGTTTGCAATTCATGGCCAATTGGAACCTTGTCCGTACAAAACAGGATAAAAGAGAGAAGAGAGAAAACTATAGAAATATTTTTCCTTTCTTTTGTGATTAAAGCATTTATCAAACAGGTACATATTCCAAGAGAAGGTATTTAAATGTTCAATGTTAGGCCATTTACATCTCCTTTTCTAAAACACACAGTAGTCAATAAAATGAGGATATGACCTGTAGTGAGAAAGCAAGAGAACATCCAATGAATTTGAGTAAATACGTCTCTGCAGACAGGATTTACTTTAAGAACTAACAGAAGTTATTCAAAGTTAAGTTCAAAATGCCTTAATTCATTTTATTTGCAATATTTGGGAACACTGTACTGATAAGGTTTTACATGAAATGGAAAAAATTGTGCTAAGTTGATAAATCCAGTTGCTAAATATGAACTATTTATATGTGTAAATATTATTGTAACTGGGTAGGGTAATACACAACTCATAGAAGGTGCATGTTAACATTTTTAGAGTAAAAGTGCCACACCTAAAATGCAAAAGGGTGGGAAAGAGAGAGAAAAGGAAATAAAAACAGAGTGGGTCATAGTATTATCAAATATAAATTTATTCTTTCATTTTTTCCTTAGGTTTAAAAATTTCAGGTTAAAACTTAGTAAAAAAAAAGGAAAAATTATAAATACTTACAAAGTCTGGAGGAAAAATTAAAATATTTGATCAGTGTAAATAAATCTTTGAACTCTGCATTTTCATGACAGGGAAAAGATCATGTCACTATTATAGCTCCCCAAATCACAGTGTCGTCCCAAGTAGCTTTGGAAAGTAATTGGAGAGGAAAGAAATCAGTTTGGTGAGTCCTTATGAAAAGCATGGCTGTTTCTCTTGTTACCCATCTGTGTCTGATCCTACAGAGTCTATTCTCATAGACTTCTAAGACCACCATCTATGTAGCCATAAGTAGATTGAAATTTTATTTTGTTAGAATATAAATTTGACTTTCCTTAGAACTGAAATATCAAATACCAATACTATTCTATTGAAATGTAGGCCCAACTGAATTCTTTACTAAAAAAGGATATTTGGCTACATTTCTAAGGTTTTGTGGTACTGATTTTTTTCTCCCTGCACAATACTGAACAATCTTTGCCAACACTGGAATACCTCAAATGTGGAATGAGGTTTTTTTTTTAGCACATTCAATATATACAAAAAAACCTAACTTTTCTCCACTAATTCTTGCTATTTGTTGCATATAAGTCACAATCATGATTTGTCTTTAAGATACATATGATACTGGTAGAAATATGTGTGAAAACAATCTCATTTTTTATACTACAACCTGAATTGATTAGATCTTTTCTGAAAGATTGTTGATAAGTATAAAAGGGCAAAGTAGTAAAGCCTAACAACCAGCATATCGAAGGAATTATTTTTTCTATGATTAAGAAAAACTTGTATTTAGACTGTCTTTCTGAGAAACATTATCTTGAGAATCATTATAATTCGTTATCATTGATTTAATATTTATAGTTTCAAGAAATAAATCATAGCTTCCCTACATATTCAAATCCATTTTAATTGTGAAATGTACTAACATATTTAAAAACTAGGTATTGATATAGATTTAATGAGTGTTAATATTTGACATTTGTTTCAGATCTTTTAATTAAAAAGCTCTTTAATTTTGGAGCAGTGACTACATTTTTACCATTAATAAGAAAATCCTCCCGCTTTCCTTCCTGGAGATAAACGACTGCTTTTATACACTCATCTTACCTACTTGTTTTCCGGATCACATGGCGTTGATCAGATGTTCTTAGTGTTTGTGATAAGAGGAGGCATGCTTGTCAGCTTTTGTTCATGCTTAACATTCTTTTAAGATTTATTTACAGCACTGGGGATATAGCTCAGTGGCACATGCGCCTGCCTCGCAAGAGCAAAGTCCTGAGTTTGATGCCCAGTACCAAAAGAGAAAGATTTATCTACATGGATTTATAGCTCTAATTGTATGAATATACCTTAGATTTTAAACACTTTTCTGTTTATAGTCAGTTACATTGATTTCAATATCTTGCTGTTTTAAAGACTCTGTACATAGCCCCTTATGTACATGTATTAGTTTTATTATAGTGTGTAGACAGACTGTCTGGAGGAAGAAATTAGGAGTTGGTAGAGTGTGTCTGTGTGTGGGCATGTCTTGGGTTTTAGTATGCATTCCTGCTTTTCAGTGTAAGTTGGCACCAGTTTATACTGTCAGCAGAAATACGTGAGGCGCTCCACATACTCCACGTTCTTAGGTTTGCCAGATTTTAAATGTTTGACAGTGTGTGATACAAGAAGGATGTAACGCAGAATATGCTGTCACACTTGCTATTCTTTAGGGAGAACTTTTCCACATATTTATTAGTCTTCATCTGTTCATATCCTCTGATAATTTTACCTAACAAACTATCTAAAGACTTCTGCCGCTTGATTATATATTCTAGGTGGTAGTTTGCCAGGTCATGGGTAGCAAATTACTTATAGCTTATTGTTTAACTTTTTTGTGTGATATCTCTTAAGGGTAGACATTTATTGATTTCATTTTTATCAAATTTATCTTTTCCTTTCGATCTTGCATCTTTTCTGAAAAGTACTTGCAAATCCTAAGGCTATACACACATGTTCTTTTATTTTCTTCTTAGGACTTTGTACTTCGCTTTACACATGTAGGTCTTTGCTCCAGTCAGGATTTCTTTTCTGTGTGAGTGTAATGTGACTCTAATGTTTTCTTTTACAAATAGTCATCCATTTCACTACTGTTCCTTGGAGAACTGACAGTTTCTCCTGATGCTGTTTCTGTCAAATATAATTTCCCATTTATATTTGGGATTCTTTCCATGGATTCTGCACTACTGGTCTAAAGATTGTCTATTCCAGCATTAGCAAAAACTTTTAATTAATGTATTTTCAAAATATATTCCATATCATTATTTAGTTATCTTAACTACTCTTAGATCTTTAATCTTATATGTAAACCTTAGAATTTTATCAGATCTTAAGAATATATTAGAAGCTGGGGATATAGCTCAGTGGCATAAGTGCCTTCCAGGCAAGCGCAAGGTCCTGAGTTCGATTCTCGGTACCAAATAAATAAATAAATAAATAAGAAGAATATATTAGAAACTGTTATATTTTGGCAGATGACTTATAACAAATACAATCACAAATAGCCAATAAAAGTTTTTAAAAATTAATTTAATCGGCACACTTTTGGTACACAAAAATGATCAATTCTTCCACCATGCCTGGCTCCTACCAGCATTTGTTAATGGCTGATTTCTTGATGCTAGCCATTCTTTGTGCAGTAAGATGGAATGTCAATGTTTACTTTTCACTGCCCAAATGACCAGTGAGTTGAACATTTTCTTATATGTTTATGTTTGCTGTTGCACTTCTTCATCTTTCATAACACTAAATTTTGCCTGTATTTCCTTACTTTTATAAGCTAATATTGCTTAACTAATTCCAGGAACTGTAATTTCTACAACTCATACCAAAAATTCTTCTGTCCCAGTATGTTGAGAATGGTATGTCATGGCCAGTTGAGGATCCTACTTTGAAAAAAATGTATTAAATATTATATCATAGCACTTATGAGAAGCCTAATTCTCAGGTTGCTTTAACTGAAATTTATTTATTTATTTATTTATTTATTTTAATTTTAAAGACAAGAGATGAAAACATGTTAACACACATACATTTATAAAATAACACAAAAAATAATACAAAAAATACAGAATTTCAGACAAAGTGATAGAAAATTAACAATGGTTGCTGTATTACATATTGATATCTTCAAATTGGTTACTCAGATAAACAAATATAGTCATGTAAGTTTGGTCAAACAATTAAACATTATTCCTTTCAATAAAGCAATACAGGATTTCCAGGAAGATGGTGACTGGGTAAGCAGCAGAGAAAGATCCTCTTGGAGGATCACCATCCTGACTCTGGAATATAGCAACATGAGAAAGACAAGAAGGAGAGAAGGGGGGCCCCTGGAGCCAGGAAGGATTTGAAATGAGAATTGAAGTGCTCAGAAAGAGCACACAAGATCACTCCTTGAGGAAAAACTTGGGTGGTTGCCATGGGCCAGTTAGAGGAAGAGGAGGAGGAGAAAGAGGGAGTCACCACTCCATACACATCCTTGGCCCACTTCCTCATTCCTGCACTTGCATCTTCAGCTTCAGAAACCTGCACTTGCGGGAGCCTTCCAACTAGGCCAGAGAGGAGTGGAATTCCAAGAGCTGGGCCAAAACAGAAGCAGAGAGAGTACAGCCTGGAAAAGAAGTAGTGGCAGTTAGGAGGTGCTGTAGAACCCAGCGTGATGGTACAACAGCCACTAAAGCAGAATGCCCACTCTGCTGTGATAACTATTCTAATCAGCACCCTAAGTCAAGGTGGAGACAAAATAACCAGTACACAGCCCACCACATCTGGCTCTGCGCCTGCCCCGAGGCTGTGGCCTGCTACTTCTCCCCTGTGAGAGCACCTACCAGCAGAGAGCAGCAGAGAGCAGTGGCAGTGACCCTGGGGCCGAGCAATTCCCAGGGATCAAGCCAATGAACAAACAGGAACTGGAGCACAACAGTAAGAGTGAGGTGCAGATGGAGGTGGGCCAGACGGCCCCACACCCTTCTCACTCCAACACCAAGCAGGAAGCATGAGCTGAGGTACTGGGCTCCAGCTCCCACCCTGAACTCTCTCTGTGAGCACCTTGAGACTTGGCACCCCTCATTCCAAACATGTGTTCCTGACAGCAACAGGCTGAGTTCACAGGCTTCAGGACCCACTCTAAACTACTAATATGAGCACCAAGAGGGACTTCATACTGCTTGCACATACAAACCTTGTGTGAATCCCTAACGATACATTATACAAAAAGCAGCAGGCCTGGAGACCAAGACATGACAATATACTCTACACAGAAGACCCAAGAAGCTCCTCCAGTTGTCTCCTAGAACTAATAACTAAACTTAGTACACACCTCGGACTACCTCAGTGAGTACAGGTGGGGGAGACCTCATGCCACTTGTGCCCAGCATTGTAAGTGCGCCCAGTGACCAGCTGTGTAAGGGGTGGGGAGCAGCAGCACTGGAGAACAAGAGGTGGGAGGAGGTGAAGACCTGGAAGTAGGGTGCAGACCTGGTCCTCTAGCTGGGTAGGGATAGCCTCCAGAGGGTCATGGGTGGCCTGCAGGAAGACATTGGTGGACTATAAGGGGACTCCAGAAGCCTTGACAGGAAGCTCAGCAGCCTTTGGGGAGAGGGAGGTTCCCCACAGGCTACATGAAAATCCTGAAGACCTGGACTGGGCCCCTGGGCGTGAAGCAATGAGGCAGAGCCTGGTGGTATGCGGGAGTGACCCCAAAGACTTGACCAGGTCCCCAGGTGTGCTGCATTGGGACAGAGGATGGTGGTACATAGGGGTGACCCCGCAGACCCAACTGGACCTGCGAGGGCCTCGAGGGCTTGTCAGTGGGGTGCTGATCATGGTGCGCCTGGGCCCCTGTCTATGTATTGTCATTGAGGTTAGGTGATTTTCCACCTAGTGCCATAGTAACTTGTGTGCACCCATGTTTGTTGTAACATAATTTGAAGCAGCCATGTGTCTTCCTAATGTGAGAGTCCGAGGGAATGAGTAAAACCAAAAAGTATTGGAATTAAATATTCTCTAAATTTTTTGTTGAATTCAGCAGTGATTCAATCAAGACCTGGGCCTTCCTCTGTTGGTAAGTTTTTAATCACATTTTCAGTCTCATTAAGTTATTGTGTTATCCTGATTTTTTATCGTCTTGATTCAGCTTTGTAATTTATGCATATCTAGGAATCTGTTCATTTCTTCTGTGTTTCCTATCCTATGAGTGGGAAGGTTTTGAAGTAGGTATATTTCACCATTTTCATTCCTCAATGCATGAATTTGAGTATTTTCCTTCCTTTTTGATGAGGTTGTCTAATGGTTTATCAATTATTTTATTCCTTCAAAGGACCAACTGTTCAATATCTTAATTCTTTGTATTGTTTTCTTAGTCTCCATTGCATTAATTTGTACTCTGATCTTTACAATTTCTTCCTCTGTATGTTCTTTTGGCTTGTCTTGCTCTTCTTTTTCTAGAAGTTAGAGTTTCAATATTAGGTTATATATTTGTGCTTGTTCTGTTTTCCAGATGTGAGAATTCATCACTATGAATGTCCCGCTTTGGACTGCTTTCATTGTATCCCATAAGTTCTGGTGTGTCCCATCTGCTTCCTCATTTAGTTGTGGATATTGTTATTCTTCTTTAATTTTATCTATGGCCTATCAGTTGTTTAGGAGGTCATCATTTAATTTCCATTTGTTTGTGGAGACTTTGCAGTTTCTCTTGCTATTAATTTCAAATTTCATTGCAATATGATCATGTAATTCACCTGAGAAAATTTCAGTTCCTTTGTATTTACTTAAGCATGGTCTATGGGCTAGTATATCATCTATTTTAGAGAACATCCCACATGTAGCTAAGAAAAATGTGTATTCTTCTGATGTTGGGTGGGACACTCTGAGAACATCTCCTAACTGCATTTGTTTAACTGCATTTGATTCAGTTCTGATATTTCTTTGCTGTTTTTTGGTCTAGTTGAACTATCTCTTTGTGACAATGACGTGTTCAAGTCCCCTGTTATGACTGTGTTACTCCTTATTTGATTTTTCATGTCTGTTAAAATTTGTCTTATATAGTTGGTTTCTCCTGTATTTGGCGCATAGATATTTGATTGTTATCTCTTTCTCTTGTAGTTTTCCCCTAACAAGTATGTAATGACTTTCCTTATCTCCTTTTATCATTCTTGGTTTGAAGTTCACATTGTCTACAACCAGAACATCTTAGCCTAGTTTTTCTGGATTCCCGTCACATGGAGTATTATTTTCCATCCTTTGACTTTCAGTCTATGAATTTTTTTTGAGTTAAATGTGTTTCTTCTATGTAATGTATTGTTGGATCCTGTTTATTGATCCATTTTACCAGTCTGTTTCTCTTGATCGATGAATTGAGGGCATTTATATTGATGGTTATAAATGATATTTGTTGGCTTATCTTTATCATAATATTTTTCTGCTGTTGGTCCCTGTTTTTCCCCTCTTTTTAGTTGCTTGCTCTACTTAGTAGTTTCTTTCTGTTCTGTTCTTGTTCTTGGAATTATGGTCATTTTTATCTTTGTCTAGAATATGTTTCAGTGCTCTTTGTAGGTTTGGTTTGATGGTCAGAAATTTCTTCAGTTGTTTGTCATGAGAATATCTTATTTCTACATTCATTTGAAAGCTATCTTGCAGGGTATATCAGTCTGGGTTGGAAGTTGTTTTCTTTCAGGACTTGAAATACTTCGCTATGAGCCCTTCTTGAAGGTTTAAGTTGAGAAGTCTGCCATGATTCTGATGGGCTTTCATTTATAGGTGATCTTTTTTTTTTTCTCTAGCAGCTTTTAAGATTGTGTTCTTGTGCTAAATTTCTGGAATTTTGATTATTACATGTCTTGGTGTAGTTTTATTTTGGTCATGGCTGTTTGAAGTTCTATATGCTACATTTATTTGTATGTCAAATTCTCTATCCATGTTTGGGAGATTTCCTGCCATTGTTTCTATGAAGAGTTTTTTGTGGTATTTGTGCTGTCTCCAACTTTCTCATTGACTCTGCTAAATCTTATGTTATTCTTCTTTGTTTTATCTTGTAGCTGTTGGATTGATGTTTCATGTCTCTTACTCTTTTTAAGACATCTTTCTTTTCATGATCATTAGCTGCAATTCTGTCTTCAAGATCTGATATTCTAACTTCTTCATTAAATCTATACCATATACTTTCAATGAAGGATTTAAGCTTTTGGATTTCTGTTTGGATCTTTTTCATGCATTCTGTTTCTATTCTTGCTGGATATTTTTTGTTTCTGTAATTTTTGATTTCATCTTGTCTTTTATTTGTGCCTTTCCTACTATCTTTGATTTTAAGCATAATTTCTTTTAGTACCTGAGAGATAATTTTTCTACAGTCTTTCCTACTTGTTTTTTCACATCTGCTGCTATCATTTCAGAAAGTTCCAGTGCTTGACTTCTAGTTTTGTTTCACTGTGTTCCAGGTTTGTTTTGGTGGCCTATGTCTAGGACTGCATTTTCTTCCACATTTTGTCATTTTGTATTTTTTCTTTTTAAATTTATTTTGTTTTCTATGTTAATGCTTCCCAATTTCTTATGATAACTTTATCACTGGCATTGAGGCTTCCCAAGGGTATGTCTGTTTTTCAGGGATGTCCTCTAGATGTAGGTGATGCTTTGTAGCTATCCCAAGAACCTACCTTCTCAATTTGTAAAGGATGTAAAGCTACTGTTTGGTTCAGCATCCAAACTTTTGTTACCGGGTTATGGTGGTGGTTAATACCCAATACAATGTTATCATATAGGGAAGAAAAATTGATTATAACACATATGAAATCCTGATTAAAGTACAATTAGTAATAACAATAGTTTCAAGAACAGCTCCCATGACCCTCCCGCCATTATAGGCTGTGTCTCCACCCACTGTGTGCCCAGTGCAGACAGGATATTCTGACTGAGAAGGCCCACAAACTGCTAATGCTGGGATTCACATTCAGGTCCCTGCTGCACATGCTCTGCACTGCCTGAGCTGCTGGCACCATGGTTTGCAACTGGGCTTTTCATGTGCCCTAACCTCCTAGAGGTCACAGAAATAGGCGGTCTGTGATCATCACCAGTGTAGCCCTTGTCTGGCTCATTTGTGCACCTGGACCTGCCTGGAGACACCCAGAATCAGGTAGTCCACATATTGTGTAACCTTCAGTTTGTTTCTGGGCTCTGCCAGTTCTCTGAACTGCCTGGGGACACAGCACCACTGATCCATTATCGTGCCACCAATGCAGCTTGCTTCTGGGTCATAATCATGCTCTGAGCTGTGAAGGGACACAGGATCACATGGTCTACCATCAACTGACATCACAGTTCATGTCTGAGACCTGGGAAAACTAGGTACAGTTCACCATTTGAGGAAAATGCGAGACTTAATTGCATCTCAGTGGACACTGAGGGGCAAGTCTGACCACCAGGAAAACTAGGAATGGTAGCATAATTTGCTGAGCTGCCAGAGAAGAGGGACATGGAGTATTCTGCCTCCTACATCAAACATGACAAAACTAAGGACTAAAACACAATCTCAGAACTCCAACCCACTGAGAACAATGCCAGGAGACATTGACATATGAGAACTTGTTAAACACACATATTAAATTGCTGAAATGTTTGCAATGGAAGTAAAGAAACAGCTCCATCATCCCATAGAAGACATCAGATCAGAAATAATCTCTCAGGCAAAAAATGAAATGACAGTAATAATGAAAGAACTGCTCAGCACATCTAAAGAAGAACTGTATAAAAAAATAGATGAGAATAGGCAGCTCACGGAATCATTAAATGGACAATATAGGAATGAACTAGAACATATGAAATAGGTTCAAAGATATTTCTAGAAAATCAAAACTCCCATTGAAAGCTGGCAAAACTGCTTGTGTGAAGCTGACAATAGAGTTTCAGATCTTGAAAACAGCGTGGCACCTAGTAATCATGAAAGAAGGGGTCTCTTAAAATCAAAAAGGAACCAGGAAAAATCAATTCAACTCCTGCAAGATGAGGCAAAGAGAAATAATGTAAGACTAATATGAGTCAATGAAACAGTAGGCGGAGCAATGCAAATGACATAAAAATATTATTTGCCAAAGTAATGGCAGAAAATTTCACAAGCATGGAAACAGAAACTGATAATACAGTTAATGAGGCACATAGAACTCCAACTAGTCATAAGCAAAATAAAACTGCACCCAGACATATAATAATCACGATCACAGACCTCCAGCAAAAGAACAGAATGTTAAAAACTGCTAGAGAAAAGAAACAGATCACCTATAAAGGAAAGCCCATCAGAATCAAGACAGACTTCTCAACACAGACCATCCAATCAAGAAGAGGTTGTAGCAAAGTATTATAGGTCCTGACACAAAGCAGCTTCTAACCAAGACTGATGTATCCTGCAAAACTGTCCTTCAGATTTAACAGAGAAATAACATTTTTCCACGACAAAGAACAACTGAAGAACTTCATGAATGACAAACCATCCTTACAAAGAGTACTAAAAGATCTTTTAGACATAGAAAAAAAAATGAGCACAATTTCAAGGATGACAGTAGAAGGGAACACTCAAGCATAGCAAGCAATTAAACAGATGAAAAGAAGAAACCAACAGCAAGTAAATGAGTTGCCTATACTCATCTATTTTTCTATGTAGTTCTTCTTTAGATGTGCTGAGCAGTTCTTTCATTATTACTGTCATTTCATTTTTGCCTGAGACATTATTTCTGATCTGATGTCTTCTATGACATGATGGAGCTGTTTCTTTACTTCCTTTGTAATCATTTCAGCAATTTAAAATGTATATTTACCAAGTTCTCATATGTCAGTGACAATGATAAGCCACTACATATCAGTTATAATCAATGTAAATGGCCTCAATTCACCAGTCAAAAGAAACACACTGGCAGAGTGGATTAAGAAACAAAATCCAACAATATGCTGTATACAGGAAACACACTTTATTGAAAAGGAAATCTGTAGATTGAAAGTCTAAGGATGGATTACAATTCTCCATGCAACAATAATGCAGTAAAAAGCAGGTGCAGCTATTATGTTCGTAGACAATGTAAACTTCAAATGAGAACAATCAGAAGAGATAAAGTCACTACACATTTATTAGGGGCAAATTGCAAGAGGAAGAGATAAAAATCATAAACATGTATGCATCAGATATTGGAGCCTCAAGTTATGTAAGACAAATCTTAACAGACATGAAAAACCAAATAATTAATAACACTATTGTAATAGGGGACCTCAGCACCCCTTTGACACCAAGAGATAGGTCAACTGGACAAAAAATTCAGCAAAGAAATAATGGGTCTGAACCAAATATGTGAACAAATGGACTTAGGAGATGTATACAGTCTTCCTCCCTACAATATCAGAATACACATTTTTCTCAGCTGCACATGGGACTTTCTCTAAAATAGACCACATTCTAGCCCATAGAGTATATCTACCTAATGCAAAAGAACTAAAATTACCCATGCACATTGTCTGACCACAGTGCATTGAAATTGGAAATTAATGACAAAAGGAACCACAAAAACTTCATAAACACTTTGAAATTATATAACAACTTCCTGCACAACCAATGGGTCACAGAAGAAATTTAAAAATACCTACAACAAATGAAAATAAAGATACAACTTACCAGAATCTGTGGGATGCAACAAAAGCAGTCCTCAGAAGGAAATTTATAGTGGTGGACTCACACAGAAGGAAAACAGAAAGACAATAAATAAATAGCCTAAAAAGTATCTAAGTAAAATATTAAGACTGGAAGATTACTTCAATATGATGCTTGAGTTTTCCTCCTTTAAAATCAGCATTTTTATTTTTATATTTGAATTATGAATCAATAAAAGATAGTGTTTAATTGCTAATCCTATATATTAAATTCTATTTTTTGCAAAATGAAAAATTTTATGTCAATTTTTGAAGATTAATTTTTAAAGATTTATTTTAGCACAATATCATATAAAATGGAAATATATATATATATATATATATATATATATATACACACACACACACACATACATATGGAGTACATTATTTTGGTCAATTAATTGAAGCCCAAATGTTAATCATTTGTATTTAAATGGAATTATATGCAATCTTTTTCTTAATGTGTGGGCCATGTTACCACATTCATTGTGCTTTTTGCTATTCTTATCATAGAAGAATACATAGGCCTATTAAGAACATACATTTTTTAAGAGAGGTAATGCTCAGAATTTTTTTTTTTTTCCGGGACCGGGGATCGAACTCAGGGCCTTAGTGCTTAGCGGCAAGCACTTACCCCACTGAGCTGTACCTCCAGCCCTATGCTCAGAATATTTAAAATTATTTCAATCAACATTTATATAATATGGCTACTTGTCACTGAAATCATTTTTAAGATCACAGTGAGGTATAAGAAATATGTTCAGACTCCACTGAACTCCAAATATATTAGAATCAACACTCATTTTTTTATAAATACTTTTAAAAAATGTCTTTCTTACAGTTTTAAAAAGTCATTTAAAACTATTATAAACAGGACATATTGAAATATTTAGGAATAAATCTAACAAAAGAAGTAAAATATCTATTCAAAGAAAACTACAGTACACTAACACTGCACCTCAAATTTTTAGAAAAAGAAGAACAAGTCAAGCCCAAAGCTCAAAGAAGGGAGAAAATTACAAAGATCAGGGCAGAAATTAATGAAGTTAAGATGAAGGAAACACTCCAAAAAATAAATGAATCAAGGAGTTGGTTCTTTGAAAGAATAAATAAAATTGATAATCCCCTACCAAACTTTGTCAAAAAAAGAAAAGAAAAAACTTAATTTCATGCAATAAGGAATGAAAAGGAAGAAATCACCACAGATCCTATAGAAATTCAAAAGATCATTAAAACCTGCTTTCGAAGTCTTTACTCTGATAGGATAGAAAACTCTAAAGATATGGATAGATTCCTAGGTATGTATGAATTACCAAAGTTGAATCCAGAAGATATAAAAATCCTGAACAACCCAATATCAATTAATGATTTGAAAACATGATTAAAAACTTACCAACAAAAAAACCCCAGGTTCTGATGGATTTGCAGCAGAATTTTACAAAAAATTCAGAGAAGATTTAATACCGACACTTCTCAAGTTCTTCAATGAAATTGAAAAGGAAGCAAGTATTCCTAACTCATTTCTGAAGGCAAATATCATACTGATACCAAAACCTGAAAAAGACCCAATCAAGAAAGAGAACTACAGACCAAATTCTCTAATGAACATGGATGTAAAGATACTCAGTAAAATACTAGCAAATAGAATGTAGCAAATCATCAAGAAAATCATACACCACAAACAAGTTGGATTCATTCCAGGAATGCAAGGATGGTTCAATATACAAAATCAATAAATGTTATACACCATATCAATACAGCCAAAGAGAAAAACCACATGATCATCTCAATAGATGCAGAAAAAGCTTTTGACAAAGTCCAACATGCATTCATAATAAAAACCCTACAGAATATAGGAATAGATGGTTTTCACCTCAATCTGACAAAAGTCATCTATGACAAACCAATAGCTAACATCATACTAAATGGACAAAAGTGGAAAACTTTTACTTTAAAATCAGAAACAAGACAAAGTTGTCCACTGTTACCACTTCTATTCAACATAGTTCTGGAAGCATTAGCCAGAGCAATTAGACAAGAGAGAGAAATAAAAGGAGTAAGGATATGAAAGGAAGAAGTAAAATTATTACTATTTGCAGATGACATGATACTCTACATAGAAGACCTCAAAAAGTACACAAGAAGATTCCTTGAATTAATCAACACATTCAGCAGTGTAGCTGGATACAAATTCAACACTCAAAAGTCAATAGCATTCTTATATACAAACAACAAACACACTGAGAGAGAAATTAAAGAAACCATACCTTTCACAATAGCATCCAAAAATTGAAATATTTAGGAATAAATTAACAAAAGCAGTAAAATATCTACTCAATGAAAACTACAGTACTCTAAAAGAACAGATTGAAGTGGATTTCATTAAATGGAGAAATATTCCTTACTCATGGATAGGAAGAACCAACGTTGTGAAAATGGATATACTACAAAAATTGTTGTATAGATTCAATGCAATTCCCATTAAACTACCATCAAGATATCTGATAAACCTAGAGAAAATATTCCTACATTCATCTGGCACCAAAATAGACCTAGAATAGCAAAAGCAATCCTGGGCAACAAAGACAAGTCAGATGGAATCACAATCCCTGACCTGAAATTATACCAGAAAGCTACTATAATAAAATCAACTTGTTACTGGCTAAAAAACTGACCAGAGGATCAATAGAACTGACTGGAAGAAACAATCACAAGCACAAACACACTGAGCCACCTCATCTTTGACAAAGGGGCCAAGCAAACTCACTGGAAGAAAGATAGCCTCTTTAATAAATAGTGCTGGAAAAATTGGCTTGCCGCTTGCCAAAGACTGAAAATAACCCAAGTCTATCACCTTGCACCAAACTCAGTCAAAATGGATCACAGATCTCAATATTAAAGCAGAAACACTAAATCTATTGGAAGAGAAAGTAGATAAAAACCTTGAAGACATAGGGGTAGGCAGAGAGTTCATGAACAAAAACCAAGCCATATGGGATTTAATTCAAAGAATCAACAACTGGGATTTCATCTTACTGATAAGTTTCTGCACATCTAAAGAAATCTCCAGCAGAATTAAAAGAAAACCCACAAGTTGGGAAAAAAATTTAGCTGACTGTCTCTCAGACAAAGGTCTTCTACCTAGAACATACAAAGAATTAAGAAACATCAGCCCCTCCAAATTCAAAGACCCAATCCAAATATGGGCAGCTGAGTTGAATACACACTTCTCAGATAAAGAAATACAAATGGCAAATAGATAAATGAAAAAATGTTCAACATCATTAGCCTTTTGAGAAATGCAAATCAAAACAACATTGAGATTTCATCTCACCACAGAAAGAATGGCTATCTTCAAGAAATCAATCAATATCAAATGCTGGCAAGGCTGTGGAGAAATAGGAACTCTTCTCCACTGCTGTTGGGAATGCAGACTGGTGAAACCACTGTGGAAATTAGTTTGGAGATTCCTCAGCAAACTAGGTCTAGAGGTCCTATTCAACCCAGCCATTCCCCTTCTGGGTATTTTCCCAGAAGATCTGAAAACATCGTATCACAGCAATATATGTGCACCCATGTTTATTGTTTCACAATTTGTCATAACTAAATCATGGAAGCAATACAAATGTCCCCCTGCTGAGTAAGGGATAAAAAATTGCAATACTTTTACATAATGGAATATTATTCAGCTATAAAGAAAGATAAACTCAAGGCTTTTACAGGTAAATGGTCACAATTAGAGACCATACTTGTAAGTCAAATAAATCAGACCTCCATGGTTAAGCAATGTATTGTCTCACTAGTAGAAGAACATGAAAGAGTAAATAAAAATTAAGAGGTATGATAGGCATTGTGAAATGAAAGTACACTCAAAAGTAAAGAGCAACTGGGGTGAGGGAAAAGAGAAAAGAAATAAGGGGAAACTATGTACATATGTATATACAGGATAGCTAATATAGTTATATAGCAATAGAAGCAACTTCTACTGTTTTACTGAAATGATCAATTAATGATTAATTATTTGATCAATTTTGCATGTCTCTATTGGTTTTCCTGAGAAACCACTCTGAAGATATGAATATGTAATAAACAACCATTGTTAATTTCCTACCACTTTGTAGTTCAGTATTTCTTGTACTGCTCTTATGCTATTGTGTAAATGGATGTCTGTTACTATGTTTTCCTTCTTTTATTTTTTAAAATAAATTTAAAAAACAGCTTAACCATTGACTAGCTATGGTAAACATTAACCTGCTACCTCCAACCATAGGAGCATATATAACTCTTAAATTATGGAACTCTAACGTTATATTACAAAAAGAAACATATACCATTACTTGTGTGCATTAATTTTTTCCCTTAGTGGAATGATTTTACCCTTTCACAGGGAGCAGGGAGTTTAAACTTGGTAGAGGACAGGAAAAATTGATTAATGAGTTCAAATATAGTGGACTCAATTTGGAGGTCAAAGGACGATCACCTGAGTTTAGGAAACTGGAGGACCCAGGAGGGAAAGAATGAAATAAAATGTGAAAGATTAATTAGAAAGGAAAAGACAATGTTTAGTCACCTGAAAGTTTAAATTCAAAAAGTAACTGAGGAAAGAAAGAGGAGCAATAGAAAAAAAATGAAAAAGATAGGTAAGAAGCCTAAACATTGAAAAAAAGAGTGAAGAAAGAGAAAGGGAACAGAACGAAAGGAAGAAAAGAAAGAAAAAGTAGACCCAAGGAGGAGAGAAGAGAAAAGAAAAAGAATCCAAAACCAAAAATAACAAAATATAAGACAAAACCGGGTGGGTTCCGACGGGACAGGAAAGGGTTAACCATTCCAGCAAGGGAGAATGAAAGCAGTAAAAGCTGCGATGTTTACAGTTTTGTGATAGTGTCCATGTTTAATCCTAGAAACGGGCTCGGCATGGAGCTGTTCTTGGCTGCTGGATGTGGGGGATGGGACTTGTCTTCTGGACAAGATGGAGTTCTCCAGAACCCAACTGCTGCCTCTGTATGGCTGCTTCAGAAACTTCCATGTTGCTGATTATGTTGCAGGCCCAGGACCAGCTCTCCTGGGTCTTGTGGTTTCCAATTGGTCCCCTTGCCAAACACGTGTGTGCCTGTGGGCCGTGGCTAGCCTGTCCTGCATCTCATGGGTTCCAGTTGGTCCACCTGCCTATTTTATGTTAAAGAGAAAAAACACAAAATTTGAACACAATATAATAGCACAGTGACAACTGCACAATTTAAAAGGGGGATCAGGAGGATTGGACGTAGTGCCTCACCGTAGCAAGTGGATTCCTCTCTTGGCCTTCATTTTTCCTTTTTCTTGGTAGGAGCAGTTTTTGTTGCAATATAGTGTCACAGGAGAGGGTAAGACACATTATAGGACATTGCACCACAGAACACTGTTTTAACCTAGATGGTAGTTTTGCTTGGCTTGTGTTTTGGGGAATGGTTGGTAGAGAAGGTTGGTAGAGAATGGAGGTGATGGAAAATCTAAAGCCCTTCAAGGTATCACTTAGTCAAATGGCAGCTTGACTAGTACTCCTCAGGGTCATAAAAGTAAATCTCAGCTCCATTTCATCATGTGATTTTGAAAAATTAAAAATAGAGTATATATTATATAAATTTTCTCAGATGCGATGCAAATGAAAAGAGATAAGTCAGACAAACTAACCTGCCATTAACGCAATCAGACTTGCAGTGTCTTGCTCATTGGTCAGTCAGTGGGGCTGCTTAGCCTGCTGCAGATTGACTTCTGCTTATTTTGGTTCCTGCAGGTCCTACTAATTGTACTTCTGTTAGATGAATAGCCATTGTTCTAGTTTTCAGTGTAAAAAGGCTCAGGGAATAGCAACCCTTTGGGTAATATGCTACAGTGCAGTAGTTTCTTCCACTATTTTAAGTTTAGGTACAGGAGACTGGATTCCAAAAGTGCCTCAGCAAGAGTGAACTGTGTTTAAAAATTCAGGCATATTGTAAGACTTAGACCAGAAATGTTACAAAAAAAATCAGGATGTTTGGATATACATACTGAGAATCAATTATCTTTAGATTTCTCTGCCTAATTATCTAAGTATTCTTAAGAGAAAACTGGTTTTATCTAATCATTATATTCATTCTCAGACCTGTTTTGTTGAATCTGACCCTTTGGAGTTTTACACAGCTTGGAGTTTTACTCTAAGAATAATTTTTCTCAGAAGACAAATATCTACTTTTTGCTGCACAGAGTAGTGTGTGTGTCACAGAGCTTGGGAAACACAGGATGGAGATTAAAGTGCGCTGGCTTTGTCAGCTCTCTTCTTTGTCCTTCCTAAGGTACACACATATGTCTTCTCTGCATTTCTGCTGTCTCCAAAGGGAATAAACATTATGTGTAGCCCAGATAACATCCTGTTCAATTCCTGAGGGAAGGACAAATCCCAATAAACCAAAAAGACCAGTAAACAAACCACCCCAAGTGCTGCCCGGAAGCCAAGCCACAGCGCCTTGAGATGCTGCTTCATCCAAGTGCTGTTGGTCTTGACCTCCCCTGGCAGCCATCTGGGGTGGATAAAAAGGCTAATCATGTTGTACTTTTGGGAAGAAAAATGGGAGCTCTGTGCAGTGCCGGTCCATGTATCACCGCTATTTTCAGGACAAGAAAAATGTCAAGGCTAAAATATCCTCCAGCTATGTGTAAAATAATGTAAGCCAAATACAGAGTCATGGCAGACTTCTGAAATATTATTCAATTGGTTTTCCCTATCAGAAAAAAACTCAAAATATATTTTCTACACCCCATTTGTCAAAAGGGTACTCATTTAAAAGTAAAAATATGGTCACAGAATTCTGTCAAGTTTCATCTATATGCAACAGTCCAATCTGTCTTACAAAAACACATTATAGTAAAGGAGGAAGACTATTTCAGTATGATGCTTGAGTTTTCCTCCTTTAAAATCAGCATTTTTATCTTTATATTTGCATTATGAATCAATAAAAGATAGTGTTTAATGTATTTTACTATTGCTAATCCTATATATTAAATTCTATTTTTCACAAAATGAAGAATTTTATGTCAGTTTTTGAAGATTAACTTTTTAAAGATTTATTTTAGCACAATATATAAAAAATATATAGAATATATATATATGGAATATATATGTATGGAGTAAACATATATATGGAGTAAATTTACACATATATATGGAGTAAATAAACATATGTGTATATGGAGTAAATTATTTTGGTCAATTAATTGAAGCCCAATGTTAGTCATTTGTATTTAAACAATTATATACAATTTTTTTCTTAATGTGTGGGCCATGTTAACACATTCATTGTGCTTTTTGCTATTCTTATCATAGAAGAATACATAGGTCTGTTAAGAATATACATTTTTAAGAGAGGTAATGCTCAGAATATTTAAAATTATTTCAATCAACATTTATTTAATATGGCTACTTGTCACTTAAATTATTTTTAAGAGCACAGTGAGGTATAAGAAATATGTTCAGACTCCACTGAACTCCAAATATATTAGAAACAACACTCACTTTTTTATAAATACTTTTTTAAAATGTCTTTCTTACAGTTTTAAAAAGTCATTTAAAACCATTATAAGTTGGCACCGGCGATAAAGACTTTGTCTCATCCTAGAAGCATTTTTCTCTATATATTTACATATGTAAACAGGATTAAACAAAGAATCTCTATCTTTAGACTGATTTTGAAAAATAATCATGAAAACATGTTCAGCATGCAGTAATGATATTCATATAACTTCTATATTCACTGATCTGGTGCTAAAAGAATAAAACCCTAATCACCGAAATAATTTAATTATCTTTCAATTTCAAAGAAACATTGTTAAAAAGGTTGATTTAGTAGATCAAGCTTTCAATTTTAAGAATTACAGAAAAGAAGACAGATGATGAGGATAGTACTATGTATCTTCTTCCTGTTCTTTCTTTCCTCTACTGCAAGATACTCAACTTCCAGTCATAATTTGGGGTTAGGGTCTGTGCAGAAGGACATTCTTTAGTTAATCTTTCAATGTATTGCCTCAGGCCTAACCTAGCCTTGATTGTTGGGTTCTGGAGGAAGTCTAGCAGAAGCTTTGTAAGCCCCAGCATGGACACTAAATGCTTTGCTGTGATGTGTGGAAAGGAATGGTAACATCCTGGCTACCTAGTCAAGTCTCATGCCTATGGTAATTGAATTGCATTGTCCCTGCTAAAATGATTGATGTCCTCCCAGTAGCCCAGCTATCTCCTTTGTTCTTTCTCAATAAAAGGTTACTGAAAATGCTGTTCGAGGCTGCAGTCCAAGAGGCTGTAAGCCTCCCGATCCCAGAATTTTGTCTCTCTTGTATTTCTTCTTACTTTTATATCCACCCACGGGTACTTCGTTCTTGGGACCTGTTCACCCTGGACAGAAACAGATTCAAGACCTACGAGTATCCAGAACCATACTTAGAAAATATTTATGAATATTACTATTAAACAATGACAGGTCTTAGAAAGCTAATAGCTCTGAAAGCAGCCAACAATTAGATGTCAGGAAATAATCATGCAAATTAGGATACTAAGTAAATTCACACAAGGTTCATTTGCTTGTTTCTCATTAAGATAGTCTTTTCATTCCAGAGGTAATGCATTTTCCAATTAAAAAATAATGATTATTCAATTGAAAGGAATGTTAGAGATAATTTTATTCAATGCACATTTGCCTATGTTGTATTGAGAAAATAAAAAATCCAGAAAGATTACTCTCCCAACTGGCCAAATAAACTCTTTTGTCTTCTATTGTGAAACTTGCCCAGTGGACCTGTTTCTTGACATCTGACTATTAAAATATAAAGGCATATTTAGCGCAAACTTATTGTCTATTAAGCTGCAAAGCCTCTCTTTGCAATATGCTCCCTTTAAAAAACGTTTTTGTAGTAGTAAATTTGTGACATTTCATTAAAGATTATGTATACTTTTGCTTGGCTTTCATAAAATGTGGACACTCCCAAGTTGATATGGATAGACTACAGAGGAGTTCACCCTTTTGAAGCTATTAACTCCTTTTTTGTGTTTGACCTGATTGAAAAATTTTGGTTTTGCAAAGCTCCAGCCAATTAAGAGTTTAGACTACATCATTAGGCATCCATCTGTCTTAAAGTGTCTATTTTAAGGAATTTCCAATACTTGTGAATCCAGGTTTTCCCTATTTCAGAGGAATTCATTTCTCACTATCACCCATTAAATAAAACTACTAATGTTAAGATAACTTCAGAATTCATATGTGTCCAAATTTATTTAAACAAAAATAGCAGCTGTATTTTCTGAGGGGAAAAATGTAGAAGACCTTGTATTTCAAAATAAAGAATTTGGTATATTATGAAATAATACATGTTGAAATTAAATTTTACTTATGCCAAAGACAGGAATTATAGTTCTCTTTCTGACGTTTTGCTTTGTTAACATAGGGAGGATCCAGAAGACTTTTAAGATAGTAATTTTGAAATATTGTAGTATATGCTTAGTGGAAATATTTGCTTCTTAATCTTGCAAACTTACCATTTAGTTTCATTATGACAGTATGAGTTAATAATAAGGTACTTAAGCATTTAGTACATGTTGATATAATCAGAGCATAATATTAATAAATAATGAGAAGATCAAAAATCAAGAGATAAGGATTAGCATACATGGATATAATTTTTTTAACTATGAATTATAAACCCACAAGTTCAGAGACTTTTTGATGGTTTGATATATATTTACAATAAATTATATATTATATACATATATTTTCATGAGAGGTTACAAAGGATTTCCAATGCAAGAAATCACTGAGTTTTTATTTAAGAAGTTTCTCTAGCAGGGCATGGTGGTACATGCCTGTAATCATAGCACTTGGGAGACTGAAGCAGGAGGATGGCTGTGAGGTCAAAGGCCAGCCTGAACTACATAGTGAGATGCTGTCTGAAAAATAAAAGAGAACAAAACATAAAATAGAAGTCTCTCTAGTACTTTGAGAGTTTTGGAAAATATACCATATTTTAAGTAGCATAAGACAAATAAATTTAATCATGTAATATCAAATTATTAATGTAAGTATCCCCTAAATGGTAAGATTCTCGAAAAGAAAGTACTTTGGTGTGGAAAAATAATAAGCAAAGGAAGACAAAATCTGATTGGAAGTAGGAAAAATATCTATATGTTAGTGAAAAGCAAATTAATATTGTTTCTGAGAAAAACTCAAATTCACTGGCCTGCAGTCTCCAGCTCTACAAAAAAGAGGAGGTTGGAAGACACAACTGTCTGTGAGCAGCTTTCACAGCTCTCCAAGGCTCATCAGTGTGCTAATGAATATTACCTAGTTGGGGGAGAGAGAGATCTATGTCTGAGAAGTGTCACTATACCCTGAATCTACATCTTCAAGAGTTCTATAAAGGAACAAAATATTTTTGCAAACTTTAATGTGAGATTTCCAGCATTTTTGACTCGGTCTTTTTTTCTCTGAAAACCTCTCAATGTAATAGTAGTAAGTGGAGTAGTATTCAGTCCAACAAAACTCAAGCAGAAGCAGAATGGTAGGATATCAAGCATTTCGCTTAGTCTCACCAAGTAGTTCTCTATCAATAGTTTCACGATGAATGCAAAGCTGCATAGGTTACAAACTAGCTTGAGCACTGCAAGAAATGATCTCCTTTGTATTTTGCTTTCTGAATTTAGCTGATGGTTAATGACATGCTAATTATGTATTTTAAAGGTAAAATGACACTAAATTTTTCAAAAATCATGAATATTTTATTTAAAGTGTTCGCAGTTCTCTCATTCTAAACTGATGGATTGTCTAGATCTGTCCTCAACTATTTGAAATCTCTCCAATTAATTCAGAATTTTAGCAGGCATATATTTTTATTTTGGAGCCAAATCCAAAGTTATCTCAGTATCTGAAATTTTCATTTCACATTTTAAAAAATTCTACTTGTATTGGATTTTGTTAAATATAAATAATATAATTTTCAGTGTTTTCTCTGCTGCATTTGATTTATTTAATGTAAAAAGAGGCAGAGTGAGATAAATTGCCCATGTTGTGAAATCTGCCTTTGATATCAACAGCAGACCTAAATGCTGTGAATGAAACATAGTTGATATTCTGTATTTCCTTTGCAGTGTGATAAGGATAACATATGTTATAAAATCTACAAGCAGATCAGATCTCAGGATTTTTATTTGCTTTTTAAATAGTCTATCTTAATGTTCTATAAATCAGGTAGGATTTTTTTTTCCAGATTAAAGGTTGAAGGTTACATTTGACCCCAACTGAGTAAACAAAGCAACCAGCTGCAAGAACTCAAGGAGAAACAATACAAGTACTAATTTCAACTAGGAATTAAAATAAAGACTTTAAAATGGTCTATTTAACTTATAGACCATATACATTTTATGGATGGCTAATATCTGAGCTCTGAAATGAGAAATTTAAGATTAAGTCTTCCAATTATAGGTTATTTAAATTCTTTCCATATGAAATACTGAAATGTGTTTCTTCAAAGTTTATTTGGGCATGAACTTCACTTTTCCTATGTTCTTTCCTCGTGATAAAACATAGTATGGCTTACACGTGGACATTCTGGCTGATTAATAAGCACACATTCTGTGAAAACAAGTCTCTATGAATTTTAGACAAATACTGAAGAATGTCACATATTCATGAAAATAGCTAGTGTTCCATCAGAACTGCATAGTAGGTACTGAAATAAGGCAATAATCCTTTAAATAGTACCTTTTTATCATGTTTGATGAGTGAGGATAGAGATACTCAGTAAAATTAAGTGTGAATTTTAATAACCAGTACAGGGCAGAAAACCCTGCCTTTTAATTCTAGGCTCAGGTCATTTGACTGGCCTTAGCCTGGTGCAAAGGCTCACAGGATACAGAAGGGAGACAGCTGGGCTATGTGGCTATTGTGTGATGACCTGTCTTTCAGGGGTGGGCTCTGAGGTAGTAGATGCTGAGGAGATGTGATGAGACTGAGGGACTATCGTCAGAGCGGTCCTCCAGGGCTCAGGTTTGGGTCGAGTCAGGGAAGTTCTCCTCTTATTACTAAAACCTATCCGGGGTTAATCCTGGGTAGGATGAGGACAGAGAATTGCATCTCTACAGGTCAGCTGGGGCTCCTTGGGCAGCAAAACATAATCTAAAACCACGGCCAACCCCTTTTCTAGCCAAGATGAACCAAAGAAAACTCTCTGGAAGGCCAATACTTCTCACAGGCTGGAGAAGAGGCATAGCAAAGAACACCTGTGCTCAGTTAACATCTGCCCCAGAAGCTGCAGATTTGCTGTGCACTGAGGACATGGTGGCCTCAGGCTGAGTGGTCTGAAGCAAGTCTGTTCAAAGAGGGAGTTAACAAACACAAGAGGGAAAGAATCTCAAGTATTTGCATAGATAAATACTCATTACACTCAATCTTCGTAATCACTTCATCCAGGAGAGACTATTTTTACGCACAATGATTATAAGCCCAACATCTCCCATGTAGCAAGTGGCAGAGCTGGATTTCAGATTTCTAGAGACTGGTTCCAACCTGTTTGCAAGCACTCTACGGGGACATCTCTCCCTCCTAAGCAGTCTCACCACACTGATAACCCTGACAGATCGACTGTTCTGGATACACTGATCTGGAAATTGCAAACATAGTTATTTTACTCATATTGCATCTTAGTGGACCTTCATTGAGAAGCAACTGGAAATCATTATCTGCACTGTTCAATGTCTCTCTTTTAATGTTAATTAAAAGTACCACGTTAGATTTCCTTAACTAATGTTTGTCATCCATGGTAGATGTCTCTCAATCCCATAAGCATCACTTTATGCTATGCAATTTTGCTATTCTCATTACAGATGGAACATATTTTTCTATTGTTTGAATCTGGGTAGTAGTTTTCCAATAGAATGAGGCAGAAGTGATGTCATACTGTCTCCATTGCCAGGACTAAGAAACTGTAACATTTCTCTTCCTTTTCTGGAGTGCTGTTCTGAGAACACAAAGTACAGAAGTGAAACATAGCTGACCAGGCTGGGTGGGAATAGCACTGTAATATTTTAAAAACAGAAAAGCTATCATTTGTTTTGCCATAAATTATAAGGTTTTAGAACTCTTCCACAAGTGTATGTATGGTTTTGCACAGAACAAGCAACGGTAACATAACAGTCACAACCTTCCATGGCTCTGGTTTGAGGTACAGTATTAGTCACTTTGCCACATCACAGTGGCTGCAGCTGAAAGTGCACAGAATTATCATTTCTTTTTTCTTAGTTTTGATTTTCCTGAAAAACTTTTCTTATACGATGACCTTCTCTAAAAGGTCACTGACTTAAGGCTGCCTGCCCCTGGTGATGACCACGCAAACCACAGGAAACCCTTGGCTTTGTCACAGTGTGATGTGGGAATGCAGGTGGCACCACCCGTATTTCCTGCCTACTCTGCCATTTCTTTCTTTCCTCCCTCCTCCAATAGGCACGGGGACTTGCTCAACCATTTTACATGTAAGCAAACATGTACAAAAAAGAAAAGAAATGAAAATCTCATATCTAAATCCCATGTGTAATTCTCTTGGAGCAGTGGAATATACATTCTTCCTGGAGAAGAAATGACAAAGCAGCAAGAAAATACACTCTCACCTGCAAGTGCAAGACTCATGTCTCTGATGGGCGTTCCTCCCCGTGCCTATTTTCAGACTTTTGCCAGCCAGCGGGGATTGGAGGAAGCACAGGGGTGCTGGGATAGTGGGTCCAGTGGGCATCCAGCTGAGTTCATTTCTCTATAGAATGTGATACTTGATACTTTGTGTTCAACTTTGAGTACTAGCCATCAATTCATGGAAAAGGAAACATTCTCTTTGATATCATGGTACTTTGTGATATGAAATTACCAAATGACACTGTCATTTTTACACACATGTTAATGTGATATACCTTGCTCCTACAATTCTTTTTCAAATGACTGGTTTCCCAATATCTACATCTAGGTACACTGGCTTAATATTAGTATTAAAATTTTTAAAAATTCTACTTTCAAATATTTATGTACTCATACCTAGATGACATTACATTTGAGAAAACCTTGGTTAAATGCAATATATAATTGAATAAGCACATAGATTTAATCAAAATATCTGAAGTTTGGCTTAGAACAGACTTATTCTAGCCTACGTGGTGGTAAGTTTCATGAAGAAACTAGATGTTTGTGCAGATAAATACTCAGGAACACAATGACAAAAAGTCATTCTTGAACTATCTAAATAATTCATCAGTTGTAGTTTTACCTGGAGTTTTATAAACAAATGATATCAACCTAAACTGATCATATCACTCTCTAGCACACAGTTGGTTCAAGTGAAAATGGTTTAAAATGTTTTCTTGTTCCAGAAAGAAAAAATGTTAAAGTATTAAGACATTTGATGAATTTATTTGGCATCTAAAACACCTTGGTTTACCACTTCTAAAGGCTGATTCTTAAAGTTGAATATATAATGAAACATTTCAAGAATAGGAGTTGGGTCTAAAATGTAAGATATATTATTTTACTTCTAGGTCTATGTTGAAAAATAAATGAGTAAGTGAATCAATCAATACTGGAAGAATTAATTATCTCTTTAAATTCTGTCTAGTTACTAATTTTTGTTTAGTGAAGAAACCAGCTAGAAATAAAGGGATGATTATACGGGTCAAACTTATTTGTGACCTACTGTGTTTTATAGATATCTTCATCTCACTTATTCATTCATTTATATTTTTCATGTTTTGATTGAGATAGAAGAGAATACAAAGACAAAGTCTCTGAGTTCACAACATTTGCCTTCATGTACCTATGCCTGCAACCATAATGCTGATTGGGAAAGCAAAATAGACAAACAAATATGTAATTAGTGTGAAATTCTAATAAAAACAAAGGGGGGTAAGAGTGGTGTAACATCCAGGAGCATGGCAGGCATATTAGTTTTGACATTTTAAGAATTATAAAATATTAGGTTCCACAATTTTGAGCCCTCTACAGTATTAATTCAGAAAATAGTTATTGAAGTTTAACTTGCGTTGAGCACTAGAGAGGCAAAAACACAACAGCAAGTTCTCTGTTTTCAAGGATGTTATGAACGAGTTTGGGAGACAAATAGTAATCAAGTGGTAGAAGAGATACGTAGAAAAAGTGGTAATTGCAGTAAGAGTTCTCATTCCTTGTACACATCATTCTGTTCCATGGTGCTTCTTACCCCCACGCTAAGTCCTTGAGACGGACACTAATGACGCTATCGTGCTCACTCCTGTAGGTGCTTAATCAGTCACTCAGACTACAGAAGACACTCGGAGGAGTCAGGAAGCACACCTACCAAGTCCTAGTGGCAAAACTCCGCTTGGTGTAGCTATCAAAGTAAGTCTACGTTTCTCTCAATTACGTGGATCATTGCCGTGACTCTCCAGCTAGCTATGGTGACAGGAACCTTAATGCTCACAATAAGAAAAAGTCAGTTAGGCATTCTTAAAAGGTGCTCAAAAGAAGCTATTTCTCATACACCAGAAACATTGTTTAATTTTCCAAAAACAAAGGGAAAACTAAACATTTTTAAAAGTCTAGACATATTGAGACAATCCATAGTGTATGTTGAATTGTGTCATACTTGAAATACAAATCATGTTTCAAGTAAAATGGTACCTTTAAAAATAAGATTTTGCTTATAAAATGATCATACCTCTAGCATTTCTCATGTTTTTACTTGCTTAAATATTTATTAACATTTACAGCTGAGATGTAAGTTATTCTCCACATTTTAAAAGGTGAGCACCTAGGAATCTGCAAGTGGAAAGAAGGAGCCAAGGAAATAAGTGAAGGATCTCAGCAGACGGTTCTCAAAACAAGACATAAAAATGGTCAGTAGGTGTGTGCGACAATCTTTAGTGTCACTAATTATCAGGAAAATGCAGATCAAAACCACGAAGAGATGTTCCCTGCACCTCTTAGTGTGCCTATTACCAAATAGGCAAGTGATGATGTGTTGGTGAGGATGTGAAGAAAAGAGATCCTTAAACAGTGCGTACCCTACAGTACACCTATGACTACCATGCGGCTCAGGGATCGGACTTCCAGTTATATATCCCAAGGAAATGAACTGAGGCTCTCAAGAGATGTCTGCATTTCCATGTTCAGTGCAAGGTTATTTACAATAGCAAAATACAGAATCAACACAAATGTCTCCCAGGGGATGAATATAGAGATATCTCTCTATCTCTATCCCTATCTATCTATATCAGAATATCATTCAGTCTTTACAAAGGGAGATGTTGTCATTTGTGAAAACATGGAAGAATCTGGAAGACGTTATCCTAAATGAAGTAAGTCAAGCACATAGTGACAAATAATATGGAAGTCTACCTATAAATGCTATGGTTTGGATCCAAAATGTTCCCCAGATTTTCTTGTGTTTAGGGCTTTGTCCCTAGTGCAGCAATGTCTAGACGTGGAGTTTTTGGAAGGCGACTGGATCACAAGGGCTCAATCTTCATCCATGGACTGATCCATGACTGTTTTATAATGTGACGGCATTAATGCAAGATTATGGAAATTTTTTTTTTTTTTTATTTTTATTTTAGAAACATAAAAGTACAAAAACATATAATTTAAGGTGAGACCTAATTGTAGGGAGTGGGTATATTTCCCCTGCAGCACTTGCTCTCTCTCTCTCTCTCTCTCTCTGTTTCCTCTGCCCTCTCTCCCCCTCCCCTTCTCCCTCTTGCTAACATAGGATGTACAGCCTTGCTCTACTACACCCTCCCTCCCTGTGCTCTCCCTAATAGCAGACCCAATCATAGAGCCAAACAACCATGCAGCGAAAACTTTGAAAACCATTTCCCCAAGCAAATCCCTCTTTCATTGTTTCTTCTTGGGCATTTTATCACTCTGATGAAAATCTGACTAATACAATGTAAAACTTAAACTTGGGAAACTCGGAGAAGTACAGTGGAATGACAGTTTTCTCCTGGGGCTGGGCAGAGGAAGAAATACAGAGATGTTGATCAAAGTATACAAAGTTTCAGTTATGCAAACTGAATATATTCTGGAGACCTAACGTATGGGCTGGTGCTATATTCAATACTGCATGCATCATATACTTGGTATCCACAAAGAGGCTAGATCTTAAGTGTTCTCATCACAAGGCAGACACAGAGACAGAGAAAAGAAGAAAATGAAAGAAAGGAGGCAAGGTAAGGCAAAAAAAGGGAAAAGGGAAATGGTAAATGTAAAGTGAGGGAAAATGTAGTTATTTTGGTTGTGATGCTAATTTTACAATATATATATCTATATCAAAATATCAAATTATACATCTTAATTGTATACAATTTCTAATTTTCAATTTTATCCCAACAAATCTAAAAACAGTCAAGGAAATGGGTTTAGACATTAAAAAGAAGATATATAATATTTTCCACTGATTGTCACAGAGACATAGAAATTGGTATTATCTTGTCACTGATCTGTGACTAGGTGCTATTTTCAAAAGATTACTGTATCACATTTCCAAAAGCAAACAAAGCAACAGACAATTCCATTCCTTCATTTTTTAAAAAAATTCTAGTTCAGGGATATTATACTTCAGTCTTTCTTAGTTATTAGTCTTGCTTACTCATTTACAAGCGTTGTTCTATTTCTAGAAAATGTGAGCTACTCAATTAAAATAATTCTGAATATTGAAGTTGTTATTACATTTTATTATTATATTTTTATTTGTAAACAACTTTATTTTTTATTTATACAAATATGTTCATACTACTATTGAAAATTTTCAAGTAATCCAATAAAATACCTCTATATACTTCTCTGTACCACTTTCAGTTTAAGTGTACTTGTGAGAGGTGATGGAGACTACCTCAAAGCAGCACTGAGCAGGACTTAAGTTAACCAATTGGCTTTTCATATTTACTTATGAATCTGTCCAATGCCTAGGCTCCTTGTCTGGAGATGGGCGGTAGACTCATAGTAAGTGAACCTCTGTGAGTTACTGATACCTACTAAGGCCTGCAATGGTGAATGAAGCCTGAAAGTCTCAAAGGATAAGACGAGATTACATTCAAGGACACCTAGATCCAACCTCAACTAGATAAAGACTGTAGCCTCAGGCATCTCATTCCTGGTTTAATACTTTACTTGGAGAAGTCCTTGAGTGATTCCACCCTTCTAGAGTACTCCCTTCTCTTCTTCTGATAACTAAATAAATACAGCCCATCCAGATATAAAAATGCAAGATTGAGCACATCATTAAAGAGAATAAAAAAAAATTAGAAATGATATAAAGCTTCACTAACAAAGATGGTAGGAATTCAACAATGGTTGTTATATTCCATATTTTTGTCTTCAAATTAGTTGTTAAGATTATGAGATATAAGCATGCAAAATTGGTCAAATATTTAAGCATTAACTGTTCCTTTCAATAAACCAATATACATCAGCAGTACAATTATCCCAGCTATCCATAAATATACATATATATTTCTCCCTTCCTCTTTTCTTTCCTCCTTTCCCTGATCCCAGTTGTTCCTTCCCTTTGAACAATCTCTTTCCCTTTCACCATATCTATTATAACTTTTGGATTTTATTTAAACTTTCTGATTCTTATACTAGGGAGACAATATGATGTTTACACATGTGAGTCTGATTCATTTCGCTTATGGGTATGGTCTCTAGTGGCATCCATTTACCTGTGAAAGTCTTGAATTTATCTTTCTTTATAATGTGGTATAAAAATGCTACATCTTTTTTATCTATTCCTCAGTTGATGGACATTTGGGTTGTTTTCAAGATTTATCTATGACAAATTGCACTGCTATAATCATGGGTGCACATATATTACTGAGATATAATGTTTTCAGTTTTTCTGGAAAAATACCAGGAAGGGAAATAGCTGGGTACAAGTTTGACCTCTAATCATACTTTTGTGAGGAATCTCTACATTGATCACCACAGTGGTTTCACCAATCTGCACTTCCACCAAGAAAAATGTTCCTTTTTCCCTACAGCTCCTCTAGGATTTGTCACTGGTTGATTTTTTGGTGGTAGCCATTTTTCCTGGTGTGAGATAGAATCTCAGTGTTGTTTTAATTTTCATTTATTGAATGATCAATGACGTTGAACATTTTTCATTTATTTATTTGCCATTTGTATTTCTTCATCCGAGAAGTGCATATTCATCTCAGATGCCCATTATTGGATTAGGTCTTTGAATTTCAGGCCTGATTTTTTAATTGTTTATATGTTCTAGATTGAACAGGCCTTTGTCTGAGGAACAGTAGGCCAAAATTTTTTGCAATTCTTGGGTTTTCTTTTTACCCTGTTGTTATTTATTTTGATGTGGAAAAATTTTTCAATAAGATGAGATCTCCATTGTTGATTCTTTGAAATGCAGTTTGGTTTTTGTACATGAACTCTCTGCCTACCCTTATATCTTCAAGATTTCTACCTACTTTCTCTTCCAGTAGAGTTAGTGTTTCTGATTTAATATTTAGATCTTTGATCCATTCTGACTTTAGTTTAATGAATAGTGATAAACATGAGTCTAATTTTAGTATTTGGCATTTGGAAAGCCGGTTTTTCCAGCACCATTTCTTAAAAAGACTTCCTTTCAGTGAACATGTTTGGCTACTTTGTCAAAGATAAGTTGGCTTAATGTGTTTGTATATATGTTTGCATCTTCTAATCTGTTCCACTGATGCTCAGATCTGTTGTTTGCCAGTACCATGCTGATTTTATTGCAGTAGCTTTTAGTATAATTTCAAGTCAGTGATTGTTATGACTCTTACCTTTCCTTTGTTGCCCAGGATTGCTTTTGCTATTCTAGGTCCTTTCTGGGTGGAGAAGAATTTTAGGATATTTTCTCTAGATCTGTGAGGTATACTAAAGGTATTTTAATTGGAATTGCTTTGAATCTGTAGAACAGTTTTCGGAGTACGTCCATTTTCATAATGGACGCACTTCCCATCCATGGTCAAGGGGTAGCTTTCCATTTTCTGAAATCCTTGTCAAACTCTTTTGGAAGAGTAGTGTAGTTTTCATTGTATAGATATTTTCCTTCCTTTGTTGGACTGATTCCTAAGTATTTCATTGTTTGTATGCTCTTGTGAAATATGTGGTTCCCTAATTTCTCTCTCGATGTGTTTGTTGTTCATGCACAGGAATGCTATTGATTTTTGAGTGTTGATTTTGAATCGAGCTATATAACTGCATTTGGTTATTAAATCTGTAAGTCTTTGGGCAGAGTTTTGTAGTCTTCTACGTAGAGTATCATGTCATCTGTGAATAATGATAATTTTACTTCTTTTCCTATTCTTATTCTTTTTATTTCTCTCTCTTGTATAATTGCTCTGGCTAATGTTTCCAGTACTATGTTGAATAGGAGTGGTGACAGTGACCATCCGTGTCTTTTCCTGAATTTAAAGTGAAATCTTTCAATTTTTGTCCATTTAGTATTGTGTTGGCTGTTGATTTGTCATAGATGACTTTTATCAGAGTGAGGTAAAGATGACTGATTCTGATGTTCTGTAGGGTTTTTATCATTAATGAGTGTCAGACTTTATCAAAAGCTTCTTTTTAAAAATTTTTAAAAATTGTTTTTTATTTTAAAGACAAAAGAATGGAGACATATAAACCAGAATAACAGAAAAACAATATAGGAAGTACAAAATTATAGTGAAGATAGTAGGGAATTAGCGCTGTATGCTGTATTACATAATGTTATCCTCGCATTTGTTAACAAAAAAAACAATACAGGAAATACAAAATTATAGAGAAGATAGCAGGGAATTATCACTGGATGCTGTATTACATAATGTTGTCTTCACATTTGTTCCTCAGTTATACAGATGATGGCTCATTCGATTAATCAGTTTTCTCCACCCTCATCTCTATTGTTCTCCCACCCAATCAGTTAAGTCTTCCCTCTGATAATAACTCTAATTTTTGGTTTATTTACTCCCTTGGGCTCTCACATTGGGAATAGACATGGCTGCTTCAAATTATTCTGTAACAAACATGGGTATACACAAATTGCTATGGCAAGGGGTGGAAAAGCACCCATCCTCAAAGACGGTGGAAAGTCAGGGAACCAGGTTCACTATGGTCAAGCCCACACTGACAAACCCTCAAGGCCATCCGGGGTCCGTTGAGTAGGAGGGTTACTCAGCGAACTGCCAGCCTCCGCCTTGATACAGCGCGTCTGGAGGCCTGGTCAAGTCACATTATTCCACGATGGTGGGGAGTGGCATGTAGCTCACCAAGGCTCCCAAATCTACCCAGGGCTCAATGTGAGCCCTGTGAAGGTGTGGGCCGGGCAGGTGTGGGCCGGGCAGGATGTGGCTCACCGAGGTTACTAAAGCTCCTAGGTGCTCAGGATGGTTCCTGCTGGTATTTCTTCTTGCTCTACTAAATCTCTCTTCTTGGATTTGACATTTTTTGCTTTTGGGGGGTTCGTGTTTCTGCTTTATTGTACTGATGTCCCTTGTGTATTAGGTCAGTTTTGCTTATTGGTCTCCATATTCAGTGACTCTGAAAGCTGCAGGCAGGTGGTGAACATGAGAAAAATGGAAACGAGTCCGCATAATGACTATTCTTTTAGGCATCATGGTTCCTGATTGTCTTGATTTTTCCTAATTGTCAAAGAAGCTTTTTCCTGTTTACTAAAAGGCATGGAATCACAAAGTAGTCCATGAAACAAACAAAGAAACTTCCATACTTTTTGTGATTTCTAGTGATTTTCCATGAGCTAATATTGCATTGTAGCTTGTGCTCACTGTAAATATATTTATCATTAGGTTTGTAAACATTTTCAATTTTTAATTGGGTAGGAGAGATCGATGGATTTTAAGAATAACTGCTATATGTTACCCTACATGGAAATTTGTTCCTGAAATTTTATTTAGAGATAATGATATGTGAAAGATCCACTTTTTAATCTAGAGTATGGAATATTTACAAATTTCAAATAACAGAATTTTTGTTATGTTTATATATTATAAGGACATAATAAACACTTTTAAAACTGAATGTAGTAAAAAGCAGGTATTTCAAATTAGATTATTTTTATTGTATTTATTACAATGGTTAAATAAATGTCTATTCTCATTTTTCAGAAATTATATATTATTCCAAACATTTCGTTTCTCATCATAGATAGCTTTGAATATATTTTAAAGAAATTTAGAAAAGTACAATGATAAATTATTATATATAATTTATTATATAAAATTATTATTATGAAGAAATTATTATTATATATGAATTATTTCTGAAACATTATCTATCAGTCATTTATCTCTGGATGGTAAAATTGTGCATTCAGCATTTGTGTTTTATTTTGTAAATTTCTTGCAGTAACATCACCTGCTTTTAATACCAGCAAAATTATTAGTTATGTGGTGCTGCACAATGTGTAAGCTCCTTGAAGCTATTGGCAATTACTATTTCCTTCCTTAAAACGTTAAGCAGTAATAACACAGTGATTTTTTTTTCTCCAAAGCAACATTGGCATGGGAGCCACAGTATCAGAATTAGCACGTTAACTTGGCATCATAGCATGTGTGGCTGCATGTTCACAGATTTCGTCAGGCCTTTTTCCTTGGTTTTATCTTTCCACCCTTTGCCAGAGTTACAGCTGATGAACCGCTGCGCTGGCTGGCTTTGCACCAAAGGCTGAATCATTGCACAAGCAAAAGTGATGAAGAACTTATTTGGTTCCCACTGTGCCCTCAGCACTTCTCCTCTGGGTCTGCAGCATTATTCAGGATCCAAGACAAAGACACATTTTTTTAAAAAATGCAAAACATTTTGCATATGTTTCTTCTTCAAAAGAGCCTTTCTTTTTACTCAAATGATGTATAATGAACCTAGTCTTCTGCAGTGACTCTTTTATGAATGTTAAGAGATCTTGAGAATATAGCTTTGATCAAACGTTGTATGACTTTTGGCCTTAAATAATTTAGTGTCCTACTCATCTTGCATACCTTTCCCTTACAAAGCTAACAATTTATCATGTCCAGAAGACTACTTCCTTAAGGTATCCCTTTCTAGAGACTCTGCTTTTACTCAGCATCATAGTATCTTTAATTTCTTTGACAATTTCTTCAAATCCCTCAATAATTTCTGCAGTTTAATATCTCTGTCTCTTTCTTTGTATTTTGTAAAAGCTTATCTTTTCTAAGTCACAATGTGATAATAGGTTTTGACCTTAGTGTAATTTATGTGACTCATGTATTGCTTCATTTTTTATAGAACAAATCCCTAGCTATTTGAACAGATAGTCAATGTTCCCAACATGTTTGTATCAACTTATTTTTTCTAGCCTCTACTCTCCCAAACTGATGCATTCTATATGGTAACTTCAAAAAATAATGGATCTACCTAGTAGTTATGCCATCTCTGACTTTAATGTTCTTATCCAAAATAATGAAATGTAGAAATTTCATTGTTCCACCACACTGAAAATGCACTTGTTATGAATTATTTGTCAGCAAATCTTTATTCTGCAAAGGCAGGACATCACTTTCCAATTAATTAAAATGTGTAGTGTAGTTGGAGCTTCATTTTTACTCAAAGAAGACCAAGTAAGAAAACAGGCTAACATGTTTTCACACTTGCTATTTGAAAGTGTTTAGGAAACAACCAACTCAAAATTGTGTGGCTAAGATTCTGGAAAGAGAAGAAGTGCAATTATACTGACATAAGCACCAGAATGTAAGTGATGGAATCCAGGAGACATTCTAGTGTCTACTGGCACATAACCTTTAATGTGCTGAAATGAATGTTAAGCAAAAATCCCAGTATAAATATTCTTCTAAGATGAAGGTAGAACAGTCAGTTTTAGACAAAAATGATATATTTATTACACGGAAGCTAGTATTAAAAGAAATAATAAAGACAACTCTTTAGATAATCTTTAGACAGAGATAAAGCAATCCAATATGAAACAGAAATACAACACAAGAAACACAGAGAAGGGCAAACATTTAAGTAAATATAAAGAATATATTACACAAAATAATGATTATGCTGCTTTGCGGGTTTTAAACACACCTATGACTAACACATGGGCAAAAGAGGATGCAGAGCCTGGGATATAGCTCAGCACACAGTCCGTGCCTGGCAAGTGTGAGGTTTTGAGTTCAATTCCCAGCACCAAAACCAAAAAACAAACAAAATAGGACGCAGAAGGAAGAAAATAAAGTTTATATTTTCTATCATTTTAGAATTACAGGGAAAGGTGAAATTTAAACTTTTCATGGACTGAAATGTGTGTTTTAATCCTAGAATAACAAGAAAATAGTGGAATAATTCATAAATAAAACATTACTGTAGTAAATGAAATATTAAAAAATGAATACTCCAAAATGAAAATAAAATTATGAGGCTGACAAATTGAAAGCAAGTAATAAAGACATTAGATAAACACTTAAATTTACCAACAACTATGCAAAAGATCTAAATAATACAAATCAGAGTGTAAAATTTTCTATGGCTAAAAAATAGCATTTAAGTGTAAAGACACAGAAATTTGAAAATAAAGATGAAATCATATACTAAGTACATTAGATATCTATTGAAAAACAACCCTCAAAGTAAGCATCTTGAAAAAAATGCATATTTGCTTCTCACAGTCTCTGTGAATTAGGGATCTGGAGGCCTTATTTAGGTGGTTGGGGCTCTCGGGGTCCCTCATGAGGTTTCAGTCAAGTCTGGGTGGAGCTGCTGTCATTTCGAGGCTGGATTGGTGGAGCATGTGTTGCAAATAAGCTCTTTTTGTGATCTTTTCTCCAAGGCTACTTTACAAAATGGTTGCTGTTTCCTCTTAGAGTGTGTGACTCCAGAGAGATTGAGAGTGCACACTGTAGTCTTTTTAAAGCTTAATCTTGGACTTGATATCCCCCACTTTTGGGAAGTTCTATTTCCTGGAAGTGACTAATTGTCCACCACTAAAGAGTAGAAATACTAAAAAACACTAAGCTACAATACAGTCTGATATTAAGTATCCATTTTGCATCTTTAATGTAGCAAATTCTCAAGAGAGCCCTTTAGAAAGTCCGAATGGTGGCTAGTATTTTAATAATGATGCTAAGACAGCATTTGCCTTTCTCTCTTGCTCTTGCAACTATATTGTGAAGCTTTTCCGAGGTAACATGATGTAATAATATTCTTGCTCTGATGACTAATAGTGGAATGTGTGGTTGTGTGTTACTTTTTCGGTTTTGAATCCTAATGTGACAAAAATCAATAAATATACCCACGTTTATTGTAGCAGCTTTGAGATCCCCTATAATTTGTAAGAATATAAATGGAATCCTGAGGTACATGTTTTAATCCAAGTTTTAGGGAATAATTATAGAATGAATGTAAAAGAAAAATCACTAAAAATAACAGAAGAAAATAACACTAATTTTTAAAATATTTGATAAATCAACAAGAGGGAAAAATGAGGGAAGAAAAACCACAAAATTTGTTAGAAATAATATTACTTAAATATAAATGTATCAGCTATTAATTATAAGTACTATAAACCTCATAAACACAATATGAATTGCAATAATATAATATATTACATGGCCTATAATTCTACATGTGAGAAGTTAAAAGCAAGCCAACCTAATTTGTTGGGTTGAAATTCTAACGCTTGCTACATGTGTGGTGGGTAAGAGCCAGTAAGGGTTCTTTAGGAGGTACTCTAGTGGTAGAAATACTAAATTTTCTATCTCTAGTGATGGCTTATGTGGACATGTGTAAAATTCCACTTAGGTGAAAACTTTGATATATAAAATCTTTTATATATTTATGATTTTTACATTTAAAAGTTCAGTTAACTTATACAAAACAGAAGGTAACTCACACCTGGCTATGGCATAAAGATTCATTTCTCTGTCTCTGCATAGCACAGACTTATACTATTTCATTTGAAGTGTTACTTTTGTATGTCACTTTTGAATTTCTATGTACCCCAAGTCAGAAAAGATTATTTTTGAAATTATTTCTATTTATGTTAAATTTTATTTTACTTCTTGTCTTGGTTACTTTTCTCTCATTGCTGAGAAAAAATACCTGATGCCCAAAATTGAGGAAGGAAAGTTTTACTTAGCTCACAGTTTGTGGAGGTTTCAGTCCATACTCAGTGGGCTCCAAGGCAGAGGGGCACATGGCACACAGCAACATTCACGGTGGTGGAAGACAGCAAAGCAACAATAGCAAAAGGGAGGAGCAACAGCTGGAAGAGTGAGCCTCTTTCCCTCCCTTACACTTTATGCAAATTATCCGCCCCAGGGTGGGTGTAGCATTCACACCCATAAACCCAGCATCGGATCATGGATCATTCATAAACTCTAGAAGCCCACCCCATGAATTAATGAGGATTTGGGGGGACATCCAGACACAAACCATAACACTTCTGTTTAATTATCTCAGTCAAACTCAAACCGCAGCGCTGCAAGCGAGTAGTACAGAACTCACAGTCTAACAACTTTTGCTTAAGAACCAAGGTAAATTTGTAGAGATTGCTTCCAGTATAGTGTACATTTTTATCATCCAGTCAAATACTCTTTTTTTTTTTTTTGCTTAAAACTTCTAAGGATCTTCGTCCTTATTTAGATACAAAACATGATTTTATATGAGGTCCAGAGGCTTAAAGACATTACTTAACACTGTACATGATTTGGCTTCTTCATTTCATCATTTTGCTTCCCTTCTGATCAGTTTGCCCCAGGTTCCTCTGTTCTGAGAATTATATTAGTACACGTTTCTCTCCCACTGGAAAGATACAAATAGTACACTGATTTTATATCATATGTGGATATCCCATATGCTCAGTTACCCATGTATTCTTTAGAAGCAGTGACTGTGTTTCCCTTTTTTAATATCAGGAATCTATCTTTGTTCTTAATTCTATTAATTAGTAAACATTCATTCATTCATTCATTCAATATAAATTTGTTGAGTACCTGTTATGACCAAACAGACAAAATGATTCCTATGTTTGTATAACTTGAACTCTGATATAAATTAAAGAGCAGGTAAATATGTACAGTTTATTTTATGTTACATTGTGACAAATGCCTTGAAGAAAAAGATTAATGATTAACTTTCAAACATATTGACTTTTCCTGCTGCTTTGAGATCTCTGGGTTTATGTGGAGGCTGCTCAGAACTGCCACAAGGAGAGGTGTTCAGCAAGCCGACTTCCCTGCCTGGTTCATTCATGACTCATGCTTTCTTCTCCTCCACATACAATCCCATTTGTATGAGGTGCTCCCCAGCTGAGCATTAACACATCTTAGTAACATTCGAAAGCTCCCTGTGCTGCTCCCTGTGGCAGTTCCGAGCAGCCTCCACATAAACCCAGAGATCTCAAAGCAGCAGGAAAAGTCAATAGGAGGAAACAGAACTTGAAAACGTGGAATGAGACTTCACAACCATGCTATGTGGATCTGTGCTCCAGGGGACACTGACAGCTAGGCAAACAGCTTAAGACTCAAGAAATTCTCAGGAAGATATTGCTAGGTAGGGAGTTAGAAGGTGCCCCTCTGCTGTGGCAATAAAATGGGCTGACCTTGCTCCTGAGCAGTGAGTGTTCTTCAGATGTGTTCCCCAGATCACGGTCATTGACCTTATCAGGGAACTTGTCAGTAGTGCAAATTCTTAGGCCTTTTCCTTGAACCAGAGGATCAAAACCTTTGAGACCGAGGCCTACAAATCTGTGTTTTCACAAGTTCTTCAAGTAATTCCAACATTTAGATTGGCGAATTGTTGTACAATAGACTATGCGTAGCAGTGTACTCTAGCACAAAAATGTCTTGAAATAATTTCTTCAAGTGGCCTCTAGATTTATTCAGTTCATTCTGTGTAATACTGGGGGATATCCCAAGCCAGTTGTGAATCTGTATAGTACCTGGTGATTCACCCAAGTCTACATTAACTTTGCTATTCAATCGCAAATACTTCCTGAAAAACTGGTTCATTCACTCCATTTCTTCCATGGTCTACAGAATTATATTTTTTTTATTTTAAAAGTAAAAGAACAAAAACATTAACAAACAGACACACAGTAGCACAAGAACAAGTACAAAAACTGAACTACAGATAAGGTGGCAGGGGATTAACAATGGCTGTTGTATTACACATTGATAACTTCAAAGTGTATGCTTAGGATAATACAAATAGACATACAAGATTGATTAAACAACCAATCATTGGTTGTTCCTTACATCAAAATGACATGAGATGATAGTGTAACCATGCTAGCCATCCTGCACATACATACATACTTACATAGCTATCCCCTTCTTCCTTTTCTCCTTCCATTATCCCAATTGCTCTTTACTTTTGAGCAGTCTCCCTTCACCTCCCAATTTATATTCCCACCTTCAGGTTCCTACACTAATGATATAATACGGTGCTTGCATATGCACATCTGATTTACCTCACTTATGAGTATGGTCTCTAACCGTGACCATTTGCCTATAAAAGCCTCTAGTTTGTCTTTCTTTATAGCTGAATAATATTCCATTGTATAAAAAAGTCACAGTTTGTTAATCCAGTCCTCTGTGGATGGACATTTGGGTTGCTTCCACGATTTAGCTATTACAAATTTTGATGCTATAAAGTTAGTTACTATGGCAACCAGCCAATATAGTGCTCGTGGTCATGTGTTGTGCTCAGCCAGTATGGCGCCAAGTCAATCTGGCGCGGGCCTTTAAACGTCATATGCTAAGTGCCACCCTTTTTCCCCTGAGTCAAATTACAACCACCTACCTTTGTAATATCCTGTTTTCCTTTCCCACGCTCCCTCCCAATCCTGGTCTGCCACATCAGGCAGTCTGCCTCCTAACCCCCACCTCCCGCTTGGTCTTACTTAACCCGGGATCCCGCAGCATTCTCTCGGAAGTTCCGTGCCTTCTTTCTTTCCCCTATTGTGGTCTTCCCTGCGCCCACAATAAAGGCATACTTTATACTTTGCTTTACTTTTCTCCCTGCGCTGGAAGAAACCTACCCGTTATCAGTTTGAAGTTTACATTGTCTGCAAACATAACAGCTACCCCTGCTTTTCTATGGGAACCTGTTGAATGGAGGATTGTTTTCCAGCCTTTGACTTTCAGTCTATGGATTTCCTTTTGAGTGAAGTGTGTTTCCTGTATACAGCATATTGTGGGATTCTGTCTCTTAATCCACTCTGCCAGTCTGTTTCTTTTGACTAGTGAATTGAGGCCATTTACATTGATGGTTATAACTGTTACACATTGGCTTATTCTTGTCAGGCTGTTTACTTGCTGTTGCTTTCCTACATTTGCTGTTTAATTTCTTGTTCTGCTTAGGGGTTCCTTTCTATTGTTCTTGAGATTGTGGTCACTTTATTCTCTGTCTAGAATATCTTTCAGTACTTTTTACAATGTTGGTTTGGCACTCATGAAGTTTTTCAGTTGTTCTTTGTCATGAAAATATTTTATTTCTCCATTGAATTTGAAGGATAGTTTTGCAGCATACATTGGTCTGGGTTGTAACCTGGTTTGTCTCAGAATCTGTAATACCTCACTCCAAGCTCTTCTTGATTTCATGGTTTCTGTTGAGAAATTTGCTGTGATTCTAATGCGCTTTCCTTTATAGGTGATCTGTTTCTTTTCTCTAGCAGCTTTTAATATGGTGTTCTTTTGCTGCATATTTGGGATCTTGACTATTATATGTCTGGGGGTGGTTTTATTTGGGTTGTGGCTCATTGGAGTTCTATATGCTTCATTTACCTACACATCAGTATCTTTTACCATGCTTGGGAAATTTTCTGCTATTATTTCTCCAAATATTCTTTTTATATCATTTGTGTTGCCTCCTACTGTTTCACTGATTCCTATTACACGCACATTATTTCTCTTTGCTTCATCTTCAGCTTTTGATTTATTTATTTATTTATTTATTTTTTAAAAAACAAAAGTACAAAAACATATTAACAAACAGACACCAATTAGCATAAAAAATAGTACAATCACAACTGATCAACAGACAAGGTGACATGATCTCAACAGTGGTTATTGCTTAATCCATTGATATCTTCGAAGTGTAAATATATGAACCCATATACAGACATGCAAAATTGGTCAGACAATTAATCCTCTCAACAACAGAAAAACACAAAAATCAAAAAAACCAAAGACAGAAAACAAAACAGGCAAAAAAAAAAAAAAAACCACCAATAGTTGCTGCTTTGCATATCGATATCTTCGAAGTGTGTGTTCAGGATAACACATATAGACATACAAGATTGATCAAATAACCCATCATCAATTATTCCTTAGCATTAAGTGATATAATACAATAGTAGAACCATGTTAGCCCTCCCGCATATATGTATATTCATATATACATACATACATTTTTGTCTCTTTCTTTTCTCCTTAACCTCGTCCCATCTGTTCTTTGTTTTTCAACAGATTTCCTTCATGTCTTTTAGTTTATATTCCCACCCTCGGGTTCTTACACCAGTGATACAATATGTTGCCTGCACATGTATCGCTGATTAATTTCACTTATGAGTATGGACACCAGTTTTGATCACTTGCCTACAAAGTCCCCAAAACTGTCTTTCTTTATAGCTGAATAATATTCCATTATATAAAAATGCCACAATTTTTTAATCCAGTCTTCTGTGGATGGACACTTGTGTTGCTTCCACATTTTAGCTATTACAAATTGTGCTGCTATAAACATGGGTGCACATATATCAGAGTGATATGATGTTTTCAGATCTTCTGGGAAAATGCGCAGAAGAGGAATAGCTGGTTTGAATGGAACCTGTAGACCTAGTTTGCTGAGAAATCTCCAAACGGCTCTCCACAGTGGTTGCACCAGTCTGCATTCCCACCAGCAGTGTAATAGAGTCCCGATTTCTCCACAGCCTCGCCAGCATTTGTTATTGGATGACTTTTTCATACTGGCCAGTCTTACTGGGGTGAGATGAAATCTCGATGTTGTTTTTATTTGCATTTCTCAAATGACTAAGGATGTGGAACATTTTCTCATATATTTATTTGCCATTTGTATTTCCTTGTCTGAGAAGTGTGTATTCATCTCAGATGCCCATTTCTGGATTGGGTCTTTGAATTTGGACAGGTACATGTTTTTTAATTCTTTGTATGTTCTAGATAGAGGACCTTTGTCTGAGGGACAACCAGCTAGGATTTTTTCCCAGTTTGTGGGTTTTCTTTTAACTTTGGTGGTGATTTCTTTAGATGTGCAAAAACTTTTCAGTAGAATGAGGTCCCAATTATTGATTCTTTGAAGAGTTTCCCTTGCAGTTTCATTTTTGTTCATGAACTCTCTTCCTACTCCTATGTCTTCAAGATTTTTATCTACTTTCTCCTCCAATATATTTAGAGTTTCTATTTTGATGTTGAGATCTGTGATCCATTTTGACCTGAGTTTGGTGCATGGTGACAGACTGGGGTCTATTTTCAGTTTTCGGCAAGAGGCAAGCCAGTTTTTCCAGCACCATTTATGAAAGAGGCCTTCTTTTTTCCACTGTGTTTGGTTGACCCCTTTATCAAATATTAGGTAGCTGAGTGGGTTTTTCATTGTGGTTGCATCTTCCAGTCTGTTCCATTGATCCTCAGGTCTGCTTTTTAGGCAGTACCAGGTTGATTTTATTACAGTAGCTTTGTAGTATAATTTCAGGTCAGGGATTGTGATTCCACCTGACTTGTCCTTATTGCCCAGGATTGCTTTTGCTATTCTGGGTCTCTTCTGGTTCCAGATGAATTTGAGGCATATTTTCTCTAGATCTGTGAGGTATGTTAATGGTAGTTTGATGGGAATTGCATTGAATC